>LR812540.1:15195436-15219689 GCA_903798195.1 Danio kyathit
ATCTGAATCACCAAGGTGGCACAAAGACTCTCAAGACTCTGCATCTCACCTACAAGATTCTCATTTGGTCTTTTCCTTGTCTAGCATCGCTAATGGCAGTCCACCTTTTAGGGTCAAACAACCAAGCAGCAGATCTTCTGTCCAGAGATCTTCTGCACTTTGGAGAATTCCCTCGGATGTGGTACAGACCATATCGCAACAGTTCATAAAATCATAAGTGGACTTTTTTGCAACCAAGGCAATCACTCACTGTGGCCAGACTGTTGTCTCAATGCTTTTCTTACTCTTCCACTGTTGTGGGAGACATTGCACAGGATAGCACAGTGCAACCCCAGAGGTTTCTCATGGTTTCCCAAGCTTTTTTGGGCAGACAGGCCATAGCAACTTTTGCTTCTGAAAGACCTTTTGTCAGATCACTCGCACCCAGATCCTACCTGGCTGCAACTTTGAGTTTGGCCTCTGGCTCCACATGAGCGGAGAACAGGTTTCCTGTTTGCCCTTGTGGTTGTGTTGTGTGTGAGCAGATCACTCTTAGGTTCTTTGTGTGGCAGTGAAATCTTTCTGTTCAAAACCCTTTTTCAAAGTTATCTGGATAGATACTCTGTTAAATACGGTAATACAGGGATGCTCAACCCTATTCCTGGAGATCGACCTTCCTGCAGTTTTCAGTTGCAGCCCATATCAAACACACCTGAGATACTTTGTTTACTGCTGAATGATATAAGGGAAGGCCTTTTTCTTTTGTCACTTTTTCCCCTGTTTAAAGGATAGAGAAGGAGGGTAGAATTGTTTTATTTACAAATCATTATTTTTGGTTTAGGTGAGAGACGCTTTAAAGGGCCACGAAACCCCCTGTCTCAGCAGGGTGTTTTTACACCTCTGTTTTGAAAAAAGTTAGGAAAGTTGGGCGTGTCCAGCTCTGGGAGTGTGGGAGTGTCGGGGGAGAGAAAGAGGGTAGGATTTGCAAAAAAAGGGAGTTTCTATTTGGGCACGCGCTAAGTTTCACAGGCAAAACAAACACACAGAGGCTGATTTGATACCGCACGCCGAATGAGAGAAAAAAAATCCTCCGCATTTCTCTGTAACTTATGTACTCGGTAGGTAGTGTCAGAAAGCCGTGTGTGTGTCTAGACTAACCTGTCACAAAATGCAGCGAAAATCCTGCACGACGGGAATAGTTTGTGTTTACATGTTTACACTAGGAGAGCAGCATTTACAGCGGATCTTTCAGTCTATAATATTGTACTGTAATATTGCAGTGATATTAACATACTGTAAACTTAGTAACTAAATAATTTTGACTATGGTATGTCTTTAAAAACTGAAAGAGCACTGCTGACCACAAACTAACTTTGCAATCTGGGTTAAACAAAGGGCACTGCACTGCAAACACTTACCAAATCTGTAGACAGACAATCAAACTGGAGCTGTGTCTTTTTATTAAAAGGAGACGAGCGGCAAATCCGGATTTCATCATTTCCAGATGCGAAAAGCTCTCGGGTAAAAATGTTCCTTACAAACGCGTTTCTGTCGCGTCTCGGGTGCACTGTAATCCACACGTGAGTCCAGCAGCTCTCTCATAGAGGGAAAATGAAAACAAAACCTTCGTTGCAACACCGACGACCCGTGTCTCCAAATTATAGTTCTTTCACTTGTTTTGGCAACACAACGTGGCGTCTCTCTGCCGTCTGAACAGTGTAAACAGGTAAACAGTCTCCGGAGCTATCATGCATATTAATTAAGTTTCATGTCATACACAATAGAGTGCGCTGATTGGTTTGAAGCACGTCTTTCTCATGAATTAATGCCGCACACTCAGATACGTCACAATGTTCTCGAAAAGACAGACAGCCAGACAATGGCCGTGACGCAGCTTCAATTCGTTTCAAACCGGAAGAACGAATTTGCTCAAAATAACGCAAAAACAACCAATTTTCACTTTTTAGTGCAATATATGTGTCCTAATAGTGTTTATAGCAGCGTGGGACACATATATGACTGTCAACAGCTCAAAAAATGTGTTTTGGTGTTTCGTGACCCTTTAATATTAGGTAGTGTACTTTGTTTTGTTTGTTGTTTTGGCCTTTTGTTCCCTTACCACATGCAAATCTTCTGCTTTGTTTGGTGCTATTTTGTTAAAAAAAATACACAGTAAAATGGTAAAAATCTTAATATATTGGCTTATATTTGTTAGTTAGTCATAACTCCTTAACTAAACTGTCATATAAACTAATCATCATATTGTGCAATTAGGCTCACAGGTGTCCATCTTAAAAAGTGAACAGGTAAAAGATGAAGTATTAAACTAGTCAAAAACATCTTCCCAGTGCTTCTAGAAGAACTACTGCACAGAGTTAACCTCCTGGTTTGATGATTAATTTACATGTGTTTATTGTTTTGTGTAATTTAGTAATGCAGGTCAGAAGACCACAATTAACATTGGGGCAGAAATTACACGATGGGACAAACTGAAAGAACAAAAAAAATTTAAGAGTGATGCGGAGCAGGCAGCTTTTCTTCTCAACAGGTGGGAACACAAACACTATTTTCACATTAAATTAGAATGTATTTAATCAAACATGCCAAAACTATTACTTTTCCCATGGACTGTAACCAGGCTTTTGAAATATCATTGTGCCTTTTTACTTTAATTTTCTGTGACTTGTCAACCAAAAGGCTTAAAAGAAATATGTTACTGAAAACAATTGTTTAAACATTGTATTTTACTTTAATTACTATAAATAAAGACCTTTTTGTCAACAGGATTCAATATGAGAAATCAGACTTCCAAAGTTTACGCTTCAAGAACTTCAATGAAAACGTTGTCTGGATCTTCCAGGTAAATAAATTTAAATTCACTTGTTTATTATACTGTTAGTTTTGGTCATACAGATACACGAGTAGAACATTATTCTAATCAACAAAATGTTTATTTTATTTTTTGTATATTCCCCAAAAATTGCCTTTGTAAAATAAAGAAAAAAAAACAACACTGTCTCTTATGGAGCAGTTTTACAAACAAAAACGAAATTCAGCATATAGACATTAATCGCTCCCTCTTTCCCCCCATTTTGTTAATGTGTTTATTACTTAGCTGAAAATATTTTTGCTTAAAACATTTTTTTTAAGTGTTCATCTGAGAGACTGAATTTATGAAACGTCCAGTCTGACGCTGGCTGGAAATTCATGAACATTGAAATAAATTATTATTATTACTATTATTATTTGCATTATTTGATATTATCTTGGGCGACGCAGTGGCCCAGTAGGTAGTGCTGTCGCTTCACAGCAAGAAGGTCGCTGGGTCGCAGGTTCGAGCCTCGGCTGGGTCAGTTGGCATTTCTGTGTGGAGTTTGCATGTTCTCCCTGTGTTCGCGTGGGTTTCCTTAGGGTGCTCTGGTTTCCCCCACAGTCCAAAGACATGCGGTACAGGTGAATTGGGTACACTAAATTATCCGTAGTGTATGAGTGTGCATGGATGTTTCCCAGAGATGGGTTGCGGCTGGAAGGGCATCCACGTAAAAAATGTGCTGGATAAGTTGGCGGTTAATTCCGCTTTGGCGACCCCAGATTAATAAAGGGACTAAGCTGACAAGAAAATGAATGAATGAATGAATGATATTATCTTAGCACACAATCCAAAAATCCTCCAAACATTTTTATTTGTGAAGAAGCCTTTACAAAACAAACCTTTATAAAAGCCTTTATAAAAACAAACAAACAAACAAACTAGTAAATAAGTTTCACATTAAAATATGATTTAATCTAGTTATATAAATAACTTTATTCTTGAGAGAGATAGGGATATTTGCACATTCATCTACTAGGATGTATTGTTACGTTTTATTAATGAGGCAGAGAATTTAGTCTTAATATAATCTTAGGCCATTATCAACATTCAGCCATTTATTGAGAAAAAAAAAAAAACGTTGAGTGTAAACTGTAGGTTCTGCTTGCCTGTATATGAAATATTTTTAAATATTTTTAAAAACAAACTATATATACAGATAGGCCTTTATATAACATTTTAATAATGCATTGTCACATGTAAACTACATACACAGTTTGCCTTCAATTTTGAATTTGCTATAAAGTAGGTTTTTACCTGTGATAAGTGACATCTCATGACACCCTATATTCTGCAACAGTCTCAGGTTAGAACTAAACTCATGAATTCTCAAAATTTCATCAATTTAACAGCTTAAAGAATGTGGCAATCAGTTCTGTCACCAAATGAATTCTAGTGATAATACGGGCAGTTATAATACGGGCAGCAGTAGTTTATGCCAGTTGTAATTTATGAAGGGTTTTACTTAGGGGGCCAAACAAATGGGAATTTCAGTAGTCTAAATGAGAGGTGACTAAACTGTGAACAAAAATGGCAGTGGAGTTGGGTGTGAGGGAGAGACATAGATGATTGATGTTTCAAAGGTGGAAATAAGCAGACAAAATTAACATGGGTAGTGAATGGAAAGGTGCTGTCGAATATGACACCCAAACTCTTAACCTGAATGGAGGAAAAGATAGAAAAATAGTGGAAATAGAAAAAAAATGTGATCTATTTAAATGTAATTGTGTACCTATGAGGGTTTGTTCAGTTTTATTGTCATTTAATTTCAGAAAGTTTGAAGTGAACCAAAATATAATGTCAGAAAAGCAGTTGGTAAAGGATGATAGTGGAAGTTTGGAGTTGTTTTGGTGTTTGGAGTTCAGGAACTGCTCTTGAATTGTCTTGAACATTTCCTCTGTCCCTGTTCTGAAAGTACGATCTTAAACATGAACCATGCATTCTCTCATCTTTGTAGTGAGCATGCATTTTCGAGGGTACTTGAGTAATGCTATCTCAATTGTCCTGGTGTTCATGTTGTTTGTCTGCAGCGTACTATTCAGCCTCGGTGCTCCTGTCAAGTTTAATATTTTAAACCTCCTTCATAGTTTGTTTTTAGAATTTTTTTTACAGATAGGCCTTTGTAAAATGAAAGTTTAAAATGGATTGAAACCTTTTAATTTATTTGTATTGTATATACCTACATTGTTATAGCTTTTGTTTGTTTTATATTGGTTTATTTATTTAATGGGATTTTATTATATCCAATATTTGTAATTCTTTATGTGATTTTAATATAGCTTAGACTATTTCATCTAGATTTGACACTATTGTGTTAAGCCTACAAAAGTGAACATGTAATTTGTAAAGTTTTATGTCTTTCTGTCGTATTAATATATTATATTATCTCCTAAATAAATAAAAAAAAGAAAGAAACCCAGCTGCTCACGGCTTCAACAGAGCTGTGAAGCGAGCGCTTTTTTTGACCGGTCTCACACACACAGGCATCTAAAAGCGCACGCAGGGATGGGCAGTATTTATGATGCATGTATTTCAAATAAGTATTTTAAATACAAAATAGTATTTTGTAATTTGTATTTGATTGGGTTTATAAAAATTGGTGAATATTTTGTATCAAAATACTTTAGTGTCTTGTATTTTATATTTTTAAAATACTGTAAAATATTTTGTATGAAGTCTACATGATGACTTCATAAAATGCAAATGAAAATTTGTTTTCTAAATAATAGTAATTTTAGATGGATTGCTGATGTAGATGCTAAGAAAATAAGACAAACAGCATACAAATAAGTTCTACAGTGGCGATTCCTACAAAACTTCACTGGAAGTTTCAATTGCCAGTAGCTGATCTGCAGGTGCTCTTTATAGTTAATGAAGAGGAAAGATGCCAAAGTGGACATTATATGAGACACAAATATTTAATTAAAGCTGCAAGCAGCGATGATAGGGACCTCGCACCCGGGCTCACCGCCGCCCAGTGGTCTCAGGATGACAGAGAACAGCGAACAATAATAATTTAAGCCAATGTATAAAAAAACCTGAGAAAAATCAGATTTATGCCAAATTTCCTCCTGTCAGCAGGTGGCGCTGAGACTGTGACTCAATATTGGCATGTAGATGTCTTCAGGAGAGGAGTTTTATCAACCATGTGAAGTTTCAGGCAAATCAGACATTGTGTGATTGAGTTATAAGCCAAACTACTTTTTGCCAGCAGGTGGCGCTATAACTGTAACTGGATATTGGCATGTAGATGTCTTTAGGAGAGAACTCTTATCGAACATGTGAATTTTCAGGCAGATCGGACATTGTTTGGCCGAGTTATAAGTGTTTTCCTGTTGCCAGCAGGTGGCGCTATAACTGTAACTGGGTATTGGCATGTAGATGTCTTTAGGAGAGGACTTTTATCAACCATGTGAAGTTTCGGGCTGATCGGACATTGTGTGAATGAGTTATAAGTACTTCCTGTTCCATGGCGAAGCGTTGATGTTTGTCAGTTCGCCACGGACACGCCCATCGGTGAAAACTCTACATCTTCACAATATATCATCGCTAGAGCTTTCAGATAACACCACCTAAATTTGGTGCTGATACGATAAAATTTGTGCGAGGAGTTTGTTATGCTGTAAAACACATCACTTCCTGTTGCCAGCAGGTGGCGCTATAACTGTAAATGGATATTAGCATGTAAACGTGTTCAGGTCAGGACGGTTATCATACGCGTTCATTTTGAGGCAGATCGGATAATGCATGCCTGAGTTTATAGCAACTTCCTGTTTCGTGGCGAATCGTCAAAGTTTGCGAGGCCGCCACGGACACGCCCATCGCCGAAAACTCTAAAGCTTCGCAATTAACATCGCCAAGGCCTTTAGATGATAAAACCCAATTTTGGTGTTGATCGGATAAAATCCCTAGGAGGAGTTCGTTCAAATACAACGCCTGGAAATGGCAAAAACACCGCTTTTTCGCCGCAGGAAGTCAAAATATCCGACTTCCTGTTGGGTTTGAGACTTCGCTCAAGAGACTTTTTTGTATGGTTTGGCATGTTTGAGGTGTGTGTGCCAATTTTCGTGCGTGTGCGTGACTCGTAGCTCGGGGGCTATCCGTCACAAGCGCATAGGTGGCGCTGTCGAGTCATTTTGCCACGCCCACTTCTGAAACCTATAACAAACGTAAATTTTCGCCACTTCTGGGGCGTGTGCAAAGTTTCGTGAGTTTTCGGGCATGTTTAGCCCCTCAAAATCGCGATTCATTCCGGAAAAGAATAATAATAATAATAATAATAATAATAAACATTGCAAATACAATAGGGCCTACGCACCGTAGGTGCTCGGTCCCTAATAATACTCCAGTCTTTACAGTCTGGTCAAAAACTCCAGATTCCAGGTACACAGCAGCAGGATGTATATGAGGAGTTTATTTGCAAAAACAGACAACTCCATTTTTTTGCGACATCACATCAAAACTGAAGATGTTAGTATTTTTCAGAATTCATGTTTTTACATTAAGTACGAAAGATTTCAATTTGAAAAAAAATTATTTATTTAAATAAAAAATATGTGAACAAAAAATTAAATGAAGGTGGTGTAGTGGCTCAGTGGTTAGCGCTGTCACCTCACATCAAGATGGTCGCTGGTTCGAGTCCCGCCTGGACCAGTTGGCATTTCTGTGTGGAGTTTGCATGTTTTCCCCGTGTTGGTATGGATTTTCTTTGGGTGCTCCGGCTTCCCTCACAAGACATGCGCTATAATTGAATAAACTAAAATGGTCATAGTGTGTGTGTGTGTGTGTGTGTGTGTGTGTGTGTGTGTGTGAATGAGTGTGTATGGGTGTTTCCCAGTACTGGGTTGCGGCTGGAAGGGCATCCACTGTGTAAAACATATGCTGTAATAGTTCATTCTGCTGTGGTGACCCCTCATAAATAAGGGACTAAGCCAAAGAAAAATGAATGAAAATAAAAATAACCTTCTCATATAATTATTTAAACTGGCACACAGAGAGCAAAACTTCTTCTCAAGTCTCCAAAAGTCTAAACACATTTTCTGCTTTACACACATTTTGCATTTCAAAATGACACTTTAAATGCACTGAAAACAGTCCTCTGCATAAGACACAACAATCAGACATAAAGTCACATGTTTGCTATTTCAAAACACTGCCATTCAAAATGACACTAAATGAGCTAATTAACCAATTACAACCAATCCCATTTTTAAAAAAATGTCTGATGGTAAATCATACTAAACGTTTACTATTTTAGGCCCGTTAGGGTTACCTAAATCATTTACATTTGCCAAATGCCAGAATAATGAGAGGAAATTAATAAAAAATGTAGACAGAAAGTTTGCATACATTACCTTGGTATTTTTTTTTGCTTTTTAGCTGTAAAACTTTGGTCAAATGTTTTGGGTATCCTTCCACAAGCTTCTCACAATAGTTTGAAGGAATTTTGGTCCATTCTTCCTGACAGAACTGGTGTAACTGAGTCAGATTTGTCTTGCTTGCACAAGCTTTTTTAACTCTGCCCACAAATTTTCTATAGGATTGAGAGCAGGGCTTTGTGATGGCCACTCCAAGACATTCACTCTGTTGTCCTTAAAGCACATTTTAACTAATTTGGCAGTATGCTTAGAGTCATTTTCTGTTTGGAAGACCCATTTGTGGCCAAGTTTTAATTTCCTGACTGATGTCTTGAGATGTTGCTTCAGTATTTCTTCATAATGTTCTTTCTTCATGATGCCATCTATGCTGTGAAGTGGACCAGTCCCTCCTGCAGCAAAACAGCCCCACAACATGATGCTGCCGCCCCATACTTCACAGTTGGGATGGTGTTCCTAGGCTTGTAAGCTTTCCCCTTTGTCCTCCAAATGTAACACTGGTCATTATGGCCACAGCTCAATCTTTTGAACTGTCTTTTTTGAATCAGTCTTCAAAATTTTTGGAGACATGCCCTGTGGTCTGATGGAACTAAGATTGAACTGCGTGGCCATAATGACCAGTGTTACATTTGGACAACTGGCTTATCACGTTTCCGGGAGAATGGAGACTTCACCCCTGTACGGTCCAGCTGTTATGGGCATGCTTCAGAGAAGCTCAGGTCATCCTGTGGTTTCTCCTGAGCGACCTTTCGCTGGCTGCTTTCCCTGCTCTGCACAAATGCGCTGGCTCTCAGGTGTCTCCGGGTTTACGCAATATGCGTTTTCTTTTCCCCAGTGAGCCTGCTCGCACAGACATTTTGCAAAGTTGGGGAGACGAGGAGCGGGTCTTGCTTGTTGCGCCTCCTTGGCCCAACCGGACCAGAGTTTCCATACTCACAATCCTTGTGATGGCCCTCCCTGACAAATTCCCCCGAAAAAGCACACCTTTTTCTGGGACGGGCATCCTCTGGCACCCATGTAGGGCTCTGGAACCTCCTCGGATGCTTTCTAGACAGAACGCGGTAGACTTCCCCAGGTCATCCCCGTTCTCTCTGGGGATGAAAGCGCGCTGGGAAAGCATAACCTCATCAGCCGGTCGATCAGTATCTATAAGTTTCTGTCCTTAAGGCAGCTCTGCTGATCGCGTTGGAATCAGGAGGGTTAGGATTCCGGTGGCATTTTCGGTCAGCAAATTGTGCCATTAATTCGGACCGACCTACTCTCACGTTTACCTGAGACCTCCGTTCACCTTGTGCCAAGGCTCCTACCACCCCCTTTTAATATTAGGTGGTGAGCCTGCAAGCGATGCGTGCGGAGGAGGCAGACCCAGTCTTTTCATTGCTATGTCCGCGCACTGCGCTTAATGTGACACAAGGGCATACGTCTTTAAGCAGCTCTTTTCTGTTATGATCAGCAGAAGGGAAGTGCTGTATTAAAGTAGAGGTTGATCCATTTTAATTATTTTTTTAGTTTATGCCATCATCCTTGCTTCATGTGCCAGGGCGAGCTGTGTCCCCGGGAGAGAGAGCACACTTATATAATAATAATAATAATAATAAGCGGTGCCTCCTTTTCGGTGTGAGTATGCAGCGCCTCTTAAACAGATCATGTAGAGCTGTGGGCTGGGCGACACCTAACACATTCTAGAGATTATATCCTCGAGTGGAGTCAGTTTCCTCCCGATTAATGGTTACCCGGTCAATCGGGAGGAAATTAAGCACGGTGTCAATAAACGCTTGCTGCGCCAGGCTCCCTAACCTGGAGATGCGTGCGCATTTTCTATTCTACTAGTAAGTTTCCCTTTTCAGGTGAACCCTAGAAAATTCCTCTGAGGCCCCCAGCACCTGACTCAGCGGAGGAATCGAGTGCATGGCTCAGTGTGTTGTCTGGTATGCCCATCTGGTCTACCCGCATACTGAGGTTTGGTGTCAGCTATGTGCATTCCCCTGTTTTGGTGATGATATATGCATTATTTACCACGGTGTGTTCCCCTTATCAGGCGGACCCGTGTCTTCCCCAACTGCTAACCAGCTTATCATATGTAACACTCCCCCTCATTAGGGCTAGTCCATATACTCTATTACCATCAAGTCACCCCTCTTGGGTAGCAGGTGGTCTCCGCAGCATCCTCCCCCTTCGGGGACTGGCACGCTTGCCAACGTTCAGTCGTAGTTCTAAAATCCCTAGCCTATATTAGCTAGGTAAAAGCACATTTATGACTCCCGATCTGAATTCTTATTATTCCCATGTAATGGCAATATTTTGGGCCTAGGGATTGTTGGAAGGTTGCGCTTTTTGGTGATGTCAGTGCGCTCACGCTGCACTAGGCAAACTACACATCAGGAGCGTGACAGGCTTAGCTGCTGTGGCGTTTTCCATACAGTCACCCATAGTCTGTTTACCAGACACATGTCGAAGCTCCTTATGAAGGGGAACGTCCTGGTTATGGCCATAACCCATGTTTCCCGAATAGGGAATGGAGACATGCATCTCCACTGCCACAGCATCTGAGTCTTCAGCTGTTAACTGAGTGATCATCTGTTCAGCAGGCAAATTCTGGTGAGCTGACTCCAATAGCTGACTGATGTAGCACTGATAATGGCTCATCGGGATCAGCTGTGGAGCTAAGCTCCGCCAATTCAATTGACATTTCATTGGCCTGTTTTTTTTAACTCTTCAGAGTGGTAGGTCGTCTGAGGAACTCCCATAGTCTGTTTACCAGACACATGTCTCTGTTCCCTATTTGGGGAACGTGGGTTACGGACATAACCAAGATGTTTCCTGTACAATGTACTCTACTGTGGGGGAAAATATCTAGCCTGCATTGTCGAAGCAGCAGCATGTGTGTGTATCTGCAAATATTTTTGTGCATGTAAACAATCTGATACATAATTTAGTATTATGGCAAAGCATTGTAAAGTTGAGGGTGCTTTTCATTATGCCCAACAGTGTGTATTTGGTTAGGCAAAAATCTGGTAATATGAAAGAAGTGTGTACCATTTCATGCAAAAGTTTGATTTTGATAATGCTGTGTGTAGCTTCGGTTGCAGTGCCTCATTTTGCAGGATATATGAAGAATTTTGCAGTTTGGGTGTGTGGTTTTGTGAATTGTGTTAAGTATTTAGATAAAACCAGACTATTTTGAAAGATTGTGTGTTAGCAATTGGAAAAAAATGTAAATTGCAAAGATCTAAAGTTTTCGCCGAAGGGCTTGATGTCCGTGGCAGACAAATTTTCATGTTTCACCACAAAACAAGAAGTTGTTATAACTCAGGCATGCATTGTCTGATCCGCCTTAAAATTCACGTTTGATAAGAGTCCTGACCTGAACACGTTTACATGCTAATATCCATTTACAGTCATAGCACTACCTTTTTGCAACAAGAAATTACGTTTTACACTGTAACAAACTCCGACTACAAACTTTATCAGATTGAATTCAAGTTCAGTCATTTAGTTACAGTCATAGAACCACCTGCTGACAGAAGGAAGTTTGTCAGGTTTTTTATATTTATCAGCTTATATTACAGTTTTTCCCAATTGTTTACTCGCAATTACTTGTACTTTAGACACAATGACTACAACATGTAACTGATGCACCAACCCCTGAACCAATTCTGCTACAAGCACAATTCCTGCTTTACACTCAAATTGCAGATTTAAAACACACTTTTTTCAAAACACTACACACAATTCTCTCCATTTGGCACAATTTTCATGCAGAAAATCTCTTGTTTTCACAAGGAACACACTGTCATTCAAAATTGTAAAGTCAGTTGTCCTACTTTGCATACTAACTCATCACACAGGTAAACACCGCTCACACATACGTAATTGCAATTTAGAAATCAGAGCTCGTCTCATATTCTCCATTTCTCAATCCTATTGAGGAATTTTTTTTCTGTCTAGGGATGGAAAGTGTATGACCCAAATCCACACTTTTTAAAAATGTATTTATTTTTTACTGTAACTATTCTGTAAATACATCTGTTGATGGCATATGTAGACCACGTTATGTGCAACATTGTGTTGTTTTGGATAAACACTGTGTACCCTGTTTTTGTGGGAAAAATACAGTAAAATATATTTGGTACCGTGTATTTGTGCGTTTTGTATAAAAACAATATTCTGAAATATTTTACAATGCACTTCTGTAGGCCTGTGTACTGTCTGTAGTAAGTGTTACACTGAACAAAAAAGGCTCACAGTAAGTCATTATGATGAATGGAAAAAAGTGGTCATAGTGTTTTAGATTCAGCACATCAGTGTTCAAATGGTTCTTATAAATGTCTCTTCATGTGATGGTTTGTGTTTGTCATTTGAAAACAAAACACCATTTTGAGAAAAAAGTACATTGTTTTGAATGTAAAGTTTGATTTTGCAGGAGAATTGAAGGGTTTTGCCCAATGTGTGTGTGTTTTGTGATTTGTGTGTAGAGTTCTGACAATATGAGACATGCTTTCAGAAAATGTGTGTAAACAATTGGGAAAAACTGTAATATTGTTCATTGTTCTCTGTCTTCCTAAGGCCACCAGGCAGTGGTGAGCCTGGGTGCGAGGTCCCTTCATTGCTGCTACTGCTTGTCTTTAAGTTGTTTAAGCTTGCATTTCGTAAGTGAATGTTGTTTTCTAATTTTTCTTTCTTTTATTCTTTAGGAGCTTGAAAGTAAAATACTTGTATTTCTGAAAAATGAGCTGGAAAAGTTCAAGAAAATTTTAAAAAAAGAATACACACAATACTTTGTTCAGGACTTCATACAGGACACATGTGAAATCAAAGAAGCAGCTTTAGATATTACACTCTACTTTCTTAAATATATGAAGCAAAATAAACTTGCAGATACTCTAAAAGGTAAGAGACTCTGGACCATCTGTTATATTGCCACTTAAAATAAAGGAAGTAGTATTCATGTGTTTTTGTTGTCTGTTTAGATGAGCTTGTCTTCATTCATCAGCGAAAACTTAAGTCAAACCTGAAGAAGAAATATCAGTGTGTGTTTGAAGGAATTGCAAAGCATGGTGACTCCACACTTCTGAAGAACATCTACACAGATCTCTATATCACTCATGGTGGCAGTGAACAGGTCAATACTGAACATGAGGTCAGACAGATTGAAGTTGCTTCCAGACGTCATGAAGCACAAGAGATACAGGTTGAATGCAGACATTTGTTTGAAGCGTCTGAACAAGACAAGCAGATCAGAACTGTACTGACAAAAGGAGTGGCTGGCATTGGAAAATCCATCTCTGCTCAAAAATTTATTCTGGATTGGGCTGAAGGAAAAGAAAATCAAGAGACCAGCTTCATATTTCCTCTTCCATTCAGAGAGATGAACTTAAAGAACCAAGAAAAACTCAGTTTGATGGACCTTATAACTCAGTTTTTCCCAGAGACAAAAGGACTGAACCTTACAAGAAATGATAAATTTAAAGTCTTGTTCATCCTTGATGGATTGGATGAATGTCGTCTTCCTCTGAACTTTGCTGGTAATGAGACGTATCGTGATGTTTCGTCACCAGCCTCTCTGGATGTTCTCCTGACGAACCTCATCAAGGGAAATCTGCTTCCTTCTGCTCTCATCTGGATCACCAGCAGACCAGCAGCTGCCAGTAAGATTCCTCCTGACTGTATCGACCGAGTGACAGAAGTTAGAGGATTCAATGACACACAAAAGGAGGAGTACTTCAGAAAAAGATTCACAGATGAGAATCAGGCCAAAGAAATCATTAATCATGTTAAACAATCAAAGAGTCTCTTCATCATGTGCCACATCCCAGTCTTCTGCTGGATTTCAGCCACTGTTCTCCAGAACATTTCAGAGAAGAAAGCAACCACTGATGTGAAAAACAATCAGGCTGATGACGCCTCCAAAACACTGCAGGAGTCAAACACTGAAGACACTCCCAAGACTCTGACACAAATGTACACACACTTTCTGCGCTTTCAGATCCAGCAGAGCAGACAAAAGTATGATGGAGAATACACACCAGATGTGTCCTGGGATAAAGATGCCATCCTTTCACTGGGGAAACTGGCATTTCATCATTTAGAAAGAAACAACCTGATCTTCTATGACACAGACCTGGATGACTGTGGTATTGACGTCTCTAAAGATGCAAAGTTAGGCATATGTACTCAGATTTTTAAAGAGGAAACAGGGATTGTTCTTGGTACCATGTACTGCTTTGTTCACATGAGCATTCAAGAGTTTATTGCAGCTCTTTATGCACATCTGATTCTAGACATCAACAAGAGAAGTGTGTTTGATCAAGACTCTACAGAACAGAAAAACACAAATGAAGCTTTGATTGATTTGCTGAAGACTGCAGTGGACAAGGCACTTGAGAGTGACAATGGACACCTGGACCTTTTCCTTCGCTTCCTCCTTGGTCTGTCACTCGAGTCTAAAAAAACACTCTTACGAGGTCTGTTGACACAGCAAGACAACTGTGAGCAGAGCAAAGAGGAAATAGTTCAGTACATCAAGCAGAAGTTTGAAGTGAATCTTTCTCCAGAGAGATCCATCAATCTGTTCTATTGTCTGAATGAATTGAACGACCAAACTCTGGTGAAAGAGATTCAGACTCACCTTAGCACAGGAAATCTCTCATCCGCTGATCTTTCACCTGCCCAGTGGTCTGCTCTGGCCTTTGTGTTGTTGACATCAGATGAAGATATGGAGGAGTTTGAGCTCCAGAAATTCAAGAAATCAGACGAGTGTCTCATCAGGCTGTCACCAGTCATCAAAACCTCCAAAAAAGCTTTGTTAGTATTTTTATCATTTTTTTTGCACTACTCTTTAAAAAAAAAAAAAAAAAAAACGTTTATATAAAATTTTCTATAGGTTATTTTTTAATATATACATCCTGAATTCTACCTTTAATCTATTATTATGTAATAATACCAACATTCTACCTAATAAATACATCATTTTAATAATAATACCTAGTGCAGTGCACAAGACAGACATTAGCTTTCTCCCCAGGAGGTAATAGTGCAGGGTGAGGAGAGTCACACATGATTGCCAGGTATTACTTTTCTATAGTGCTGTACTTAACTTCTCTCTATGAGAGTTTATGGCTGATATACAGCACCAGCCACTCCACTCTCTTTACCTCCTGGGACAAGACTGCACCCGGTCATCTGTTGCATCTGTCTATAAAAGAAAGGGAAGAGAGGAATCAGGAGGGTCAATAATACCCCTGGCTGAGTGCATTCTTTACTGGGCCTGTTGGAACCCTTCAAACATTGAACAATTTATGGTTCTTCTTTTTTATTCAGGCCAGTACAAAATTGCCTGTAGTTTCCTGCCAGCCCTAGGAACTGCCTTACCTCATTTTTTTTGTTTTTGTGTCTTGGACAGGCTGCAATCGTGCAGTCTTATGAATTTGCTCACATGGGTTTCCCCCGGGTCCCCTGTTTCCTCCCACCGTCCAAAAACATGCAACTTAAGTTAATTGACTAATCCAAATTAGCACCAAATTCAAGCTCTTAGCGGGTAGCTATCTCTTAAGAGCAATCACTATCTGTTCATTAGCTTCTACAGCAGGGGAGATCTCGAGTTTTAACTGAGCTCAAACTCCCCTCTCGCCTTGCAACGGGAGGGAGCCCCGGGCTCGAGGATCTTTTGAGCTCAGGGCTCTCTCCCAGGACAACATGCTAAACAAGGTTTATAATCAATTATCAGCTAATTGTGAACTCTTGAAATTGTTGATATTCAGCCAATTGGGGCTCAAAATTAGCAGATGTTTGAGGTAAGAACTAACTGTCACTAGTCTGAAATGCAGATCAGCACCCTAATTTCCATTGCGAAGCAGTTGGATCGTTCACCGGAATCGCAATCGAGTGGTCTTATTGACACTAAACGTCTCAGTGGACAGAGTTTACGTATATATCGCAAAATGGATGATAGCATCCTGACTATTAAAGGAAGGAACAAATATAACCTCTAGTGTTTAAATGTGTAAATTCAGTGGTGATCACAGTGTTCCCTCAAACTACAGCTTTTACAGTGAATGCAGTGTGTAGCGAAGCCACTCAAAATCTTTTACACTCTCTTTCCAAAAACAGCCTTATACACTTATAGTTGGTGTTTTAGAATGAATTCATCTGTTCCCGCTGCCTTTGTAATATGCTCCCTGCCATCTGACAGCAGAATACAAAAGACATGCAGAAAACGATTATTGAGAAATTATGTGCGCTTATACAGATGCTCCTAAATATATTTTTCGGTCAAGAATATTGCAGTTTAGTGGCATGTGGAAGTGTATGATTGAGGAAAACTAGGCTACAGTTAAGGTTGTCTTACCTGCCACAACTACAATCTACCCACGTTTTACGGGTGTTAATGTCAACCCTGCATACAATGTATTTTTGGCTATACACCAGTGTAACATAAAACTGGTTTTGTGGTCCAGGTTCATATAAACTAAATGAATAAAACATCACAATATTTTATTTAGTAACTAATTAAAATAAAATTGAAATGTTAATTTGGCTACAAATGAAAGTGCTTGTTAAATTCAGTTGTTGCTCTAAAACAGGGGTCACCAAACTTGTTCCTTAAGGGCTTAGCAGGGACCTTACTAGATAATTAATGTTGAATGAATGGAATATTTTCATTCATTTATTAAATCTAATTCTCCAATTTAATATACCTTCTAGGTTAAATGACTGTAACTTAACAGAGAGAAGCTGTCAGACTCTGGCTACAGTTCTCGGATCAGACACCAGTCTAAAAGAGCTGAACATGAACAATAATAATCTGAAGGATTCAGGAGTGAAGCTGCTCTGCACTGGACTAAAGACTATGAAATGTAAATTGGAGATACTGAGGTAAGTTGTGTGACAAATAAAACGCTCCGGTTACTAAAGTAACCCTCGTTCCCCGAGGGGGGGAACGGAAATGCTATGTGGAAAAACTTCCACTATGGGGATTTTGTCAGAATCCAATCATCTGAAAGAGTAAAAAAAACGGGCCAATGAAATGCCAATGAGTTGGCGGCGTCAGCGTGCACAGCTGTCTTGAATGACAATCAGCTTGGCATAAAAGGCCAGCATGTGCTCAGCAACGACATCCTTTTCTAGCTGAAGAGGCTTTCACACTCAACAGCTAAGGGACAATCGTTGTGGCGAAGGAACATAGCATTTCCGTCCCCCCCCCTCGGGGAACGAGGGTTACTTTAGTAACCGGAGCGTTCCCCTTCGGGAGGGGAACTTCAATGCTATGTGGAAAAACTTCCACTATGGGGAAATTTATGGAAAGCGCCACAACGAAAGAACCTTACCATGTCTCCAGTGAGGGGCGCGCCACGCAGCCGTACGAGCGCACCTGCATCGCTGGAGACACAGACCTCCAACGTGTCCCCTGGCCCTTACTTACCTTACTTACCTTTTCTGGTTTAGATATATTTTTCGGGCAGTCGTAAAATACACCTAGTTAGTTTCTAGGAATTTTTAAATACGACAGTACGTTGGAAAATCGTTCAGTCCCGATAGGGAGGACGCTGCGGAGGCCACCTTCTGCCCGGAGGGGGAGACCTGGTGGCAAAATAGCATATGGACTAGCCCTGAGAAGGGGGAGTGCACATATGAAGAGGTGGTTAGCGGGGAGGGAAGACACGAGCCCGCCTAGGAGGGGGGACTACATCGTGGCTGAGTGAGCGTATGGGATCGCCAGCGGGGATCGCACATAGCAGGCACCTATACCCAGAACGCGGGATGACCAGCGGGCATACCTACAACGTAATGGGCCAACATTTGACTCCTCCGCTGAGTCAGATGCTGGGGGGCCTCGGAGGAACTCTGCAGGGTTCGCCGAGTGGGGAACTCAACTGACGAAGCTAGAAAAGCGCACGTATCTCTGTGTTAGAGAGAAAGGCGCAGCAAGCGTTTTACAACACCTAACCGAATTTCCTCATTCACCGCTCGTGAGGAAATCACTTCACTCGAAGATAAAATCTCACAAATGCTCAGGTGTCGCCCAGCCTGCAGCTCTACAATGTCTGTTAGAGAGGCGCCGCGTGCTAACGCCCAAAAGGATGCGCGCTCCGAGTGGAGTGCGCTCTCACTCCTGGGGGACACGGCTCGCCCTGGCTCGATAAGCGAGGGAGATGGCATTCACTGTTCAGTGGGCCAACCTCTGTTTAGATACGGCACTTCCCTTCTGCCGATCACCGTAACAGATAAAGAGCTGCTCAGAGGATCTAAGCTCTGAGTACGGTCCGTATAATACGCAAAGCGCGAACAGGACACAGCAATAAGGGGCTGGGTCTGCCTCCTCCGTGGGCAGCGCTTGCAGGTTCACTACATAGTTTAAACGAGCGCTGTAGGAACCTAGGGCACCTAGGTGGGCCGGGGTCTCAGGTAAACGTGAGAGTGGGGCCGGCCCAAAAACGCTGGCACATTTCGCTGACCGAAAATGCCTCCAGATACCCGCCCATTTGACCGATGCCAACGCGACCAGCAGAGCTGGTCTACCTGGACGGAAATCATATAGATACTGAGTGGAGTGATCGAGCAGACCTCTCCTAAGAGAGATCTTCAAATGGGTAAGAGAGGGGACAGGATATATATCCACGTCTCGCGCCTCTGGGGACTGGATGATGAGGCGATGCTTTCCCAGCGCGCTGCCATCGCCGCGTCCTCAGAGCGGGGATGATCGCAACGCCAACCCCTCAGTGCGGAGGGGACAGCCTTGGCTCCAGCCAACTGAAGGAGGATAGCATCACACTGATCTGGCATGTTTGGGGTTTCCTTCTCGGAGAGAAGTACACCACACAGCGAATAGACTCCACATCAGGGCATAGGCATGCCTCATAGAGGGTGCTCTAGGCCTGAGTGATGGTGTTAACCACCTAACAGTAGGTCACCTAAGTCCTCCGCGCTCCATCTATGGGCCACACGTGATGTCCATAGATCTGGGCGCGGGTGCCAATGGTGCCTGTCCCCAAAGAAGAAGTTTTCTTCCAGGGGACATGCCAGGGAGGGGCCATCACGAGGAGAGAGCTGGAATACAGGTTTGATTGGGCCTGAGAGGCGCAATGCATAGACCTGTTCCTCGTCCTCCCTGACTTTACACAGCATCTGTGCGAGTAGGCTCACTGGAGAAATGCGTATTACGCACGCCCCGGGGCCAGCTGTGTAGCCAGTGCGCAGAACGCACCCATAACAGCTGGACAGTCGGGGGTGGAGCCTCCATTCTCCCAGGCGAACTGCCGTGAGAGCGCAGCGGCTGCACGGTTGAGCTCGGCGGGGAAAAATGGAATGCAGCGATTGCGCCGCGTATGACTCCGGGGGAGCAGACGGCGAGCGAGCTGAGACATGCGGCGACAGCGAATATCCCCCTTGCGGTTGATATACCCCCATCGCCACCATGCTGTCCGTCCCTGACCAGCATGTGTTTCCCTTCTAACACCTGGTAAAAAAACGGTGCAGCATGAGACACAATGCCAACAGCTCCAGGCAGTTAAGATGCCAATGCAGACCAGCTTCCTACCCACGAAAACCACAGCTGCATGCCCGCAACACACGGCCCCCAGCGCGTACTGGAAGCATCCGTCCAAACAACGACATGCCTGGACGCTTGTTCTAGAGGCCCACGGGCCTGTAGAAACACAGGGTCCATCCAGAGGCTGAGGGCGCGGCGACACAGCGGAGTGACAGTCACCCGGTGCGCGCTCGCGTGCCATGCGCGTCTAGGGACCCGATCGTGAAGCAAATGCCGGAGTGGTCTCCATAGGGAGCATCTGAGCGGCGAGGCCGCGGCTGCGGATGTCATATGCTCCAGAGCCTCTGAAATAATATCAGTGGGGACCACATTTTCCTGTCGAACTCTCTCAGACAAGCCAGCATCAGCCCGGCGCGCCTCCCCCCGAGATCATGGTGATCGAGTCCAGCTCCAACCCGAGAAAAGAGTTGCTTTGCACGGGGCGAGGCTGCTCTTTTCTCGGTTTGACCTGAAGCCCCAATTGGCCGAAAGTGCCAAAACAACCCTGTCTGTGTGCGCAATCAATTAACTCCCGCGAGCGCGCTGAATCAAGCCAGTGCCACTGAGATAATTGAGTATGCGGATGCCCGTAAGCCAAGCTGGGGCACTCTCCCGCGAGCTTGGTGAAAACCCGCGGAGGACAGAGAGAGCCAAAGGGGGGGACTTGTACTGCCAGGCTTGACTTCAGAGACGCAAACCGCAGGAAACTGACGGTGGCATGGAAGTATGGAGACATGAAAGTACGCGTCCTTCAGGTCTACTGCTGCAGACCAATCCCGAGGACACACCGCCCGGAGGATGCGCTTCTGCATAAGCATTCTGAACGGCAGCTTGTGAAGCCAGACGGTTCAAAACGCGCAGAACGAGGATTGGCCATAGCCCACCGCTCTTTTTGGGTACGATGAAGTGCGGGGCTGTAAAACCCGCTCTCCATCCCGGCTGGAGGGACCGGCTCGATTGCATCCTTCGCCAGGAGGACAGCAATCTCCTCTCGCAAGACAGGGGCGACGCAGGGCTGACCCTGGTTGAAATACACACCCGTGAACTTGGGAGGCCGTTTCGCAAACTGAATCGCGTAGCCGAGTCTGATCGCGTGGATGAGCTGTTGCGATGGGCTGGCTAACCAGGCAGGCAGAGCCCTCGCAAGTGGCTTCGTCCGCACGATCACTGACGTACCAGCGGTGGGGCAGCGCGGAGTGGGTGGGGCTCAACCGGGGAGCACTGGGGTCCCACAGGAGAGCAGGAGGCAAGAGATTCACTCTTGTCTCGCACCCGTACTCCGGAGGTGGGCTGGGAGGGGGAGAGAAAGGAGACCGTTCTCTCTCACTCCGCGAGCCACTGGCGAAGTGCACCGATCCTGCGAGCTGGAAAGCATAGCGTCCCAGACTGGCAGTGTTCGGGCTGTCACACATCCGGGGAAGGGAAAAAATGCTCTTTCCTCTGAGGTTTTGATAGCGTTTTTTAAACGCTGTTAGAAGAAGAGCCCCGCCCTCCAGCGGGGAAAAGAGTAAATTTCCTCCTCTCCAGATGGCCCGTCTCAGGACGCTTCGCGGTCGTTTACAGAACTTAGTCGGCGCCCTGGGACGGGGAGCGCTGGTTGCCTGCGAGATGCTCGGCGCAGCCACTTGGCCAGAGGCGCAGGCGGGGGCGACTGAGCAAAAGCCGCAGGCGAGCGCTCTCGGCGTGGAAAGCAGTGGGATGCTTCGGCGGGGAGGAGCGGTTTTACGATCCCGCCGAGAGATGGTATTACCCATCGCCTCCGACTGCTCGCTCACCGGCGTGAATTCCTGGGCGAATTCACTGACGGTGTCGCCGAACAGGCCAGCCTGGGATATGGGTGAGCTAAGAAGGCGCGAACTTTGTCAGCATCATGCAGATCACCAGGTTTAGCCCGAAGTGGCGTTCCTGGGCCACTAATGTGACCATCGTCCTTCCCAGGGGCACACACAGCCGACTTCAGTCGATTGCTGTGGCGGAGCTCATGCTCAGTTCTGGGTCGGAACCATCCCCACGCAGCTGGGCCAGCGCCTGCGCTAGGTAGCGCTGGTAGGTGGCCGTAGTCATGCATGGTCAGGGCGGAGGCGCACGCAGCACATCCAGGAAGAAGGGGACGTTGAGGCTTAGAAGGTCTTGCCTTCTTTATCTCCTCCACATCACACACACCCTCTAGTCGGTCCGTCCGCGGGACTGGGGGATAAACCATCTCCAGACCCACGGCCGAAACAGCCTGGGAAGCACGGCTGCAAAGTCTGCTTCTGGATTCGACGCCACGCTCATCATCCCGGAGGGAAAGAGCGGGTCGAATCCTCATCAGACAATGACAACCAACCCTCCAAGGATGGTGAGGATGAAAGCGCACGCAGATCGGCAGAAAAAAAGTGCCCTCCAAGACTGCGTGAGCTTACTGCGCACTTCCGGGAAGAAGGGACGGAAGGCTTAGAATGTCTTGCCTTCTTATATCCTCCACATAACACCCATCTAGTCGGTCCGGCCGCGGGGCTGGGGGATAAACCATCACCAGACCCACGGCCGAAACAGCCCGGGAAAGCACGGCCATCATGTCTGCTTTTTAGATGCCAACGCTGTGCTCTCCATCCCGGAGGGAGGGAGCGAGCGGGTTCGCATCCTCATCAGACAATGACAGCCCATCCTCCGATGCAGCGATGGACATCTGATCCTCGGTGTCATCAAGTGAGAGGGCGACCACCCGAGGATGGAGCGCTTCTCTCACCTGAAGCTTGGATGGAGCGCGTGGAGGAGCGAGAGGTCCGCGAGCCAGAGGGCGGCGGATTTACTCCCACTGAAACCCTCAGATCTGCCCGAGTGCCAACCGCAGTGCGGGGGACAACTGGGGTGGGTCGCTCTTTTGCAAGAGCGAGCCGCGATCTTAACTGCGCAGCAGACATGACATCACAATGATGGCCTGCACTGCCCGCGAGCACCGCATCAACATGCTGGACCCCCAGACATGAAACGCAGTGCTCGTGCCCATCATCCGGGGACAGGAAACCACCGCAACCAGAAACGCACGGTCGGAGCGACGTCTTGAAAAAGACGCGCTGCACAACCGTGTTGCTCTTTTAGGAAACTTGCTTCCTATATACATACCGCTCTTGGAGGACCGGACCCAAAGAACGCCAGGCAAGGGAGAACAACCCAGCTCGACCATCTGCCACTGCGTATACGCGCTCTGGACCGGGAGAAGCTGCTTCTCGATCTCCCTCTGTAGACACAGGTTGGAGATACCCTCATAGACTCTCTCAGAAGCTCGTGAAAGGCTCTGAAAGCGAAAAGGATGTCGTTGCTGAGCACATGCTGGCCTTTTATGCCAGGCTGATTGTCATTCAAGACAGCTGTGCACGCTGACGCCGCCAACTCATTGGCATTTCATTGGCCCGTTTTTATACTCTTTCAGATGATTGGATTCTGACGAAATCCCCATAGTGGAAGTTTTTCCACATAGCATTGAAGTTCCCCTCCCGAAGGGGAACACCCTGCTCTATCAAATTAATTGGTCATTTGTTTTGAATGTTTGTTTGTTTTTTACAACTGATGTGACTGGATGATTCATTGTTTAAAAGTAGCTGTTCATTAAACAACTAATAAGTCCTTCAGAAGTATTGACTATGAGAAATTCTTAATTTAAGTAGATTACTTAAATATACTTTAATTTTAAAAAATACTTTTTTATTGCCTTGACAATAATGCATTACTAAACCTTTGTTAGTCAGCCCGGTGTTATGCAAAATATCTTTACTTATTTTGTATGCTTATGAATAAATGTAATATTACAGTTTTTCTCAGTGGCTTTGGTGCATTTTCCACAACACTATTTACATTTGCACAACAGTTAATGCATTTCTCAAAACAATTGGTCATTTGTGCACATCATAGTAGCAGTTTCTCATTTTTTCCAACAAATTGCAAATGCTTTTGGACATGTATCAATTGCTTTCATACAACTCTCTCATTTCAGTCAAAATGAACTAAACTTGTAGATGCTGAATAGTTATTCCATATAAAACTAATAGTCCTCATTTCATTACTTGAGTCATTACATACACAAATGGTGAACTAGTTGTCAAAATCTGTCAAGCAAATTTTATTGAAAATTTTTAAAATCTTTTTTTCCCCCTTAAAAATGTCTTCTAAATTGAACAATTTCATGAATGATTTACAGACCTACGTATGTATGTAGGTTCAGTTCCAATTTGTACTGCAATATTGTTTACAGTTGTGCACAGCTCTACGCAAAGGAAGTGTATGTTTGTTGTAAATAAGGGTGTATTTATTCTTTTGCACAATGCTGTAAATAAATTAGAATTGCAAAGAACAAATGCAGTAAACATGCGAAACACACATATTCAGTATCTTGTACTCAGATACCTCACTAAATGCAGTGATGTCTAACTTTACTGTAGCGTTCAAATGGCTGTGCAAATAGTATATAGTGCTGTCTTGAGCATTTTCAGGAAGTGTCACCAAAATATGACTTTTTTTGCA
>LR812540.1:15219789-15367289 GCA_903798195.1 Danio kyathit
TAATAAGGGACTAAGCCAAAGAAAAATGAATGAAAATAAAAATAACCTTCTCATATAATTATTTAAACTGGCACACAGAGAGCAAAACTTCTTCTCAAGTCTCCAAAAGTCTAAACACATTTTCTGCTTTACACATTTTGCATTTCAAAATGACACTTTAAATGCACTGAAACAGTCCTCTGCATAAGACACAACAATCAGACATAAAGTCACATGTTTGCTATTTCAAAACACTGCCATTCAAAATGACACTAAATGAGCTAATTAACCAATTACAACCAATCCCATTTTTAAAAAAATGTCTGATGGTAAATCATACTAAACGTTTACTATTTTAGGCCCGTTAGGGTTACCTAAATCATTTACATTTGCCAAATGCCAGAATAATGAGAGGAAATTAATAAAAAATGTAGACAGAAAGTTTGCATACATTACCTTGGTATTTTTTTTTGCTTTTTAGCTGTAAAACTTTGGTCAAATGTTTTGGGTATCCTTCCACAAGCTTCTCACAATAGTTTGAAGGAATTTTGGTCCATTCTTCCTGACAGAACTGGTGTAACTGAGTCAGATTTGTCTTGCTTGCACAAGCTTTTTTAACTCTGCCCACAAATTTTCTATAGGATTGAGAGCAGGGCTTTGTGATGGCCACTCCAAGACATTCACTCTGTTGTCCTTAAAGCACATTTTAACTAATTTGGCAGTATGCTTAGAGTCATTTTCTGTTTGGAAGACCCATTTGTGGCCAAGTTTTAATTTCCTGACTGATGTCTTGAGATGTTGCTTCAGTATTTCTTCATAATGTTCTTTCTTCATGATGCCATCTATGCTGTGAAGTGGACCAGTCCCTCCTGCAGCAAAACAGCCCCACAACATGATGCTGCCGCCCCATACTTCACAGTTGGGATGGTGTTCCTAGGCTTGTAAGCTTTCCCCTTTGTCCTCCAAATGTAACACTGGTCATTATGGCCACAGCTCAATCTTTTGAACTGTCTTTTTTGAATCAGTCTTCAAAATTTTTGGAGACATGCCCTGTGGTCTGATGGAACTAAGATTGAACTGCGTGGCCATAATGACCAGTGTTACATTTGGACAACTGGCTTATCACGTTTCCGGGAGAATGGAGACTTCACCCCTGTACGGTCCAGCTGTTATGGGCATGCTTCAGAGAAGCTCAGGTCATCCTGTGGTTTCTCCTGAGCGACCTTTCGCTGGCTGCTTTCCCTGCTCTGCACAAATGCGCTGGCTCTCAGGTGTCTCCGGGTTTACGCAATATGCGTTTTTTTCCCCAGTGAGCCTGCTCGCACAGACATTTTGCAAAGTTGGGGAGACGAGGAGCGGGTCTTGCTTGTTGCGCCTCCTTGGCCCAACCGGACCAGAGTTTCCATACTCACAATCCTTGTGATGGCCCTCCCTGACAAATTCCCCCGAAAAAGCACACCTTTTTCTGGGACGGGCATCCTCTGGCACCCATGTAGGGCTCTGGAACCTCCTCGGATGCTTTCTAGACAGAACGCGGTAGACTTCCCCAGGTCATCCCCGCTCTCTGGGGATGAAAGCGCGCTGGGAAAGCATAACCTCATCAGCCGGTCGATCAGTATCTATAAGTTTCTGTCCTTAAGGCAGCTCTGCTGATCGCGTTGGAATCAGGAGGGTTAGGATTCCGGTGGCATTTTCGGTCAGCAAATTGTGCCATTAATTCGGACCGACCTACTCTCACGTTTACCTGAGACCTCCGTTCACCTTGTGCCAAGGCTCCTACCACCCCCTTTTAATATTAGGTGGTGAGCCTGCAAGCGATGCGTGCGGAGGAGGCAGACCCAGTCTTTTCATTGCTATGTCCGCGCACTGCGCTTAATGTGACACAAGGGCATACGTCTTTAAGCAGCTCTTTTCTGTTATGATCAGCAGAAGGGAAGTGCTGTATTAAAGTAGAGGTTGATCCATTTTAATTATTTTTTTAGTTTATGCCATCATCCTTGCTTCATGTGCCAGGGCGAGCTGTGTCCCCGGGAGAGAGAGCACACTTATATAATAATAATAATAATAATAAGCGGTGCCTCCTTTTCGGTGTGAGTATGCAGCGCCTCTTAAACAGATCATGTAGATGTGGGCTGGGCGACACCTAACACATTCTAGAGATTATATCCTCGAGTGGAGTCAGTTTCCTCCCGATTAATGGTTACCCGGTCAATCGGGAGGAAATTAAGCACGGTGTCAATAAACGCTTGCTGCGCCAGGCTCCCTAACCTGGAGATGCGTGCGCATTTTCTATTCTACTAGTAAGTTTCCCTTTTCAGGTGAACCCTAGAAAATTCCTCTGAGGCCCCCAGCACCTGACTCAGCGGAGGAATCGAGTGCATGGCTCAGTGTGTTGTCTGGTATGCCCATCTGGTCTACCCGCATACTGAGGTTTGGTGTCAGCTATGTGCATTCCCCTGTTTTGGTGATGATATATGCATTATTTACCACGGTGTGTTCCCCTTATCAGGCGGACCCGTGTCTTCCCCAACTGCTAACCAGCTTATCATATGTAACACTCCCCCTCATTAGGGCTAGTCCATATACTCTATTACCATCAAGTCACCCCTCTGGGTAGCAGGTGGTCTCCGCAGCATCCTCCCCCTTCGGGGACTGGCACGCTTGCCAACGTTCAGTCGTAGTTCTAAAATCCCTAGCCTATATTAGCTAGGTAAAAGCACATTTATGACTCCCGATCTGAATTCTTATTATTCCCATGTAATGGCAATATTTTGGGCCTAGGGATTGTTGGAAGGTTGCGCTTTTTGGTGATGTCAGTGCGCTCACGCTGCACTAGGCAAACTACACATCAGGAGCGTGACAGGCTTAGCTGCTGTGGCGTTTTCCATACAGTCACCCATAGTCTGTTTACCAGACACATGTCGAAGCTCCTTATGAAGGGGAACGTCCTGGTTATGGCCATAACCCATGTTTCCCGAATAGGGAATGGAGACATGCATCTCCACTGCCACAGCATCTGAGTCTTCAGCTGTTAACTGAGTGATCATCTGTTCAGCAGGCAAATTCTGGTGAGCTGACTCCAATAGCTGACTGATGTAGCACTGATAATGGCTCATCGGGATCAGCTGTGGAGCTAAGCTCCGCCAATTCAATTGACATTTCATTGGCCTGTTTTTTTTAACTCTTCAGAGTGGTAGGTCGTCTGAGGAACTCCCATAGTCTGTTTACCAGACACATGTCTCTGTTCCCTATTTGGGGAACGTGGGTTACGGACATAACCAAGATGTTTCCTGTACAATGTACTCTACTGTGGGGGAAAATATCTAGCCTGCATTGTCGAAGCAGCAGCATGTGTGTGTATCTGCAAATATTTTTGTGCATGTAAACAATCTGATACATAATTTAGTATTATGGCAAAGCATTGTAAAGTTGAGGGTGCTTTTCATTATGCCCAACAGTGTGTATTTGGTTAGGCAAAAATCTGGTAATATGAAAGAAGTGTGTACCATTTCATGCAAAAGTTTGATTTTGATAATGCTGTGTGTAGCTTCGGTTGCAGTGCCTCATTTTGCAGGATATATGAAGAATTTTGCAGTTTGGGTGTGTGGTTTTGTGAATTGTGTTAAGTATTTTGATAAAACCAGACTATTTTGAAAGATTGTGTGTTAGCAATTGGAAAAAAATGTAAATTGCAAAGATCTAAAGTTTTCGCCGAAGGGCTTGATGTCCGTGGCAGACAAATTTTCATGTTTCACCACAAAACAAGAAGTTGTTATAACTCAGGCATGCATTGTCTGATCCGCCTTAAAATTCACGTTTGATAAGAGTCCTGACCTGAACACGTTTACATGCTAATATCCATTTACAGTCATAGCACTACCTTTTTGCAACAAGAAATTACGTTTTACACTGTAACAAACTCCGACTACAAACTTTATCAGATTGAATTCAAGTTCAGTCATTTAGTTACAGTCATAGAACCACCTGCTGACAGAAGGAAGTTTGTCAGGTTTTTTTATATTTATCAGCTTATATTACAGTTTTTCCCAATTGTTTACTCGCAATTACTTGTACTTTAGACACAATGACTACAACATGTAACTGATGCACCAACCCCTGAACCAATTCTGCTACAAGCACAATTCCCGCTTTACACTCAAATTGCAGATTTAAAACACACTTTTTTCAAAACACTACACACAATTCTCTCCATTTGGCACAATTTTCATGCAGAAAATCTCTTGTTTTCACAAGGAACACACTGTCATTCAAAATTGTAAAGTCAGTTGTCCTACTTTGCATACTAACTCATCACACAGGTAAACACCGCTCACACATACGTAATTGCAATTTAGAAATCAGAGCTCGTCTCATATTCTCCATTTCTCAATCCTATTGAGGAATTTTTTTTCTGTCTAGGGATGGAAAGTGTATGACCCAAATCCACACTTTTTAAAAATGTATTTATTTTTTACTGTAACTATTCTGTAAATACATCTGTTGATGGCATATGTAGACCACGTTATGTGCAACATTGTGTTGGTTGGGATGAACACTGTGTACCCTGTTTTTGTGGGAAAAATACAGTAAAATATATTTGGTACCGTGTATTTGTGCGTTTTGTATAAAAACAATATTCTGAAATATTTTACAATGCACTTATGTAGGCCTGTGTACTGTCTGTAGTAAGTGTTACACTGAACAAAAAAGGCTCACAGTAAGTCATTATGATGAATGGAAAAAAGTGGTCATAGTGTTTTAGATTCAGCACATCAGTGTTCAAATGGTTCTTATAAATGTCTGTTCATGTGATGGTATGTGTGTGTGTGTCATTTGAAAACAAAACACCATTTTGAGAAAAAAGTACATTGTTTTGAATGTAAAGTTTAATTTGCAGGAGAATTGAAGGGTTTTGCCCAATGTGTGTGTGTTTTGTGATTTGTGTGTAGAGTTCTGACAATATGAGACATGCTTTCAGAAAATGTGTGTAAACAATTGGGAAAAACTGTAATATTGTTCATTGTTCTCTGTCTTCCTAAGGCCACCAGGCAGTGGTGAGCCTGGGTGCGAGGTCCCTTCATTGCTGCTACTGCTTGTCTTTAAGTTGTTTAAGCTTGCATTTCGTAAGTGAATGTTGTTTTCTAATTTTTTTTTCTTTTATTCTTTAGGAGCTTGAAAGTAAAATACTTGTATTTCTGAAAAATGAGCTGGAAAAGTTCAAGAAAATATTAAAAAAAGAAAACACACAATACTTTGTTCAGGACTTCATACAGGACACATGTGAAATCAAAGAAGCAGCTTTAGATATTACACTCTACTTTCTTAAATATATGAAGCAAAATAAACTTGCAGATACTCTAAAAGGTAAGAGACTCTGGACCATCTGTTATATTGCCACTTAAAATAAAGGAAGTAGTATTCATGTTTTTGTTGGTTTAGATGAGCTTGTCTTCATTCATCAGCGAAAACTTAAGTCAAACCTGAAGAAGAAATATCAGTGTGTGTTTGAAGGAATTGCAAAGCATGGTGACTCCACACTTCTGAAGAACATCTACACAGATCTCTATATCACTCATGGTGGCAGTGAACAGGTCAATACTGAACATGAGGTCAGACAGATTGAAGTTGCTTCCAGACGTCATGAAGCACAAGAGATACAGGTTGAATGCAGACATTTGTTTGAAGCGTCTGAACAAGACAAGCAGATCAGAACTGTACTGACAAAAGGAGTCGCTGGCATGGAAATCATCTCTGTCAAAATTTATTCTGGATTGGGCTGAAGGAAAAGAAAATCAAGAGATCAGCTTCATATTTCCTCTTCCATTCAGAGAGATGAACTTAAAGAAAAGAAAAACTCAGTTTGATGGACCTTATAACTCAGTTTTTCCCAGAGACAAAAGGACTGAACCTTACAAGAAATGATAAATTTAAAGTTGTTCATCCTTGATGGATTGGATGAATGTCGTCTTCCTCTGAACTTTGCTGGTAATGAGACGTTCGTGATGTTTCGTCACCAGCCTCTCTGGATGTTCTCCTGACGAACCTCATCAAGGGAAATCTGCTTCCTTCTGCTCTCATCTGGATCACCAGCAGACCAGCAGCTGCCAGTAAGATTCCTCCTGACTGTATCGACCGGCTGACAGAGATACGAGGATTCAATGACACACAAAAGGAGGAGTACTTCAGAAAAAGACTCACAGATGAGAATCAGGCCAAAGAAATCATTGATCATGTTAAACAATCAAAGAGTCTCTTCATCATGTGCCACATCCCAGTCTTCTGCTGGATTTCAGCCACTGTTCTCCAGAACATTTCAGAGAAGAAAGAAAATGATGTGAAAAACAATCAGGCTGATGACGCCTCCAAAACACTGCAGGAGTCAAACACTGAAGACACTCCCAAGACTCTGACACAAATGTACACACACTTTCTGCGCTTTCAGATCCAGCAGAGCAGACGAAAGTATGATGGAGAAACACACCAGATGTGTCCTGGGATAAAGATGCCATCCTTTCACTGGGGAAACTGGCATTTCATCATTTAGAAGAAACAACCTGATCTTCTATGACACAGACCTGGAGACTGTGGTATTGACGTCTCTAAAGATGCAGTTAGGCATGTACTCAGATTTTAAGAGGAAACAGGGATTGTTCTTGGTACCATGTACTGCTTTGTTCACATGAGCATTCAAGAGTTTATTGCAGCTTTATGCACATCTGATTCTAGACATCAACAAGAAAGTGTGTTTGATCAAGACTCTACAGAACAGAAAAACACAAATGAAGTTGATTGATTTGCTGAAGACTGCAGTGGACAAGGCACTTGAGAGTGACAATGGACACCTGGACCTTTTCCTTCGCTTCCTCTTGGTCTGTCACTCGAGTCTAAAAACACTCTTACGAGGTCTGTTGACACAGCAAGACAACTGTGAGCAGAGCAAAGAGGAAATAGTTCAGTACATCAAGCAGAAGTTTGAAGTGAATCTTTCTCCAGAGAGATCCATCAATCTGTTCTACTGTCTGAATGAATTGAACGACCAAACTCTGGTGAAAGAGATTCAGACTCATCTTAGCACAGGAAATCTCTCATCTGCTGATCTTTCACCTGCCCAGTGGTCTGCTCTGGCCTTTGTGTTGTTGACATCAGATGAAGATATGGAGGAGTTTGAGCTCCAGAAATTCAAGAAATCAGACGAGTGTCTCATCAGGCTGTCACCAGTCATCAAAACCTCCAAAAAAGCTTTGTTAGTATTTTTATCATTTTTTTTGCACTACTCTTTAAAAAAAAAAAAAAAAAAACGTTTATATAAAATTTTCTATAGGTTATTTTTTAATATATACATCCTGAATTCTACCTTTAATCTATTATTATGTAATAATACCAACATTCTACCTAATAAATACATCATTTTAATAATAATACCTAGTGCAGTGCACAAGACAGACTTAGCTTTCTCCCCAGGAGGTAATAGTGCAGGGTGAGGAGAGTCCACATGATTGCCAGGTATTACTTTTCTATAGTGCTGTACTTAACTTCTCTCTATGAGAGTTTATGGCTGATATACAGCACCAGCCACTCCACTCTCTTTACCTCCTGGGACAAGACTGCACCCGGTCATCTGTTGCATCTGTCTATAAAAGAAAGGGAAGAGAGGAATCAGGAGGGTCAATAATACCCCTGGCTGAGTGCATTCTTTACTGGGCCTGTTGGAACCCTTCAAACATTGAACAATTTATGGTTCTTCTTTTTTATTCAGGCCAGTACAAAATTGCCTGTAGTTTCCTGCCAGCCCTAGGAACTGCCTTACCTCATTTTTTTTGTTTTTGTGTCTTGGACAGGCTGCAATCGTGCAGTCTTATGAATTTGCTCACATGGGTTTCCCCCGGGTCCCCTGTTTCCTCCCACCGTCCAAAAACATGCAACTTAAGTTAATTGACTAATCCAAATTAGCACCAAATTCAAGCTCTTAGCGGGTAGCTATCTCTTAAGAGCAATCACTATCTGTTCATTAGCTTCTACAGCAGGGGAGATCTCGAGTTTTAACTGAGCTCAAACTCCCCTCTCGCCTTGCAACGGGAGGGAGCCCCGGGCTCGAGGATCTTTTGAGCTCAGGGCTCTCTCCCAGGACAACATGCTAAACAAGGTTTATAATCAATTATCAGCTAATTGTGAACTCTTGAAATTGTTGATATTCAGCCAATTGGGGCTCAAAATTAGCAGATGTTTGAGGTAAGAACTAACTGTCACTAGTCTGAAATGCAGATCAGCACCCTAATTTCCATTGCGAAGCAGTTGGATCGTTCACCGGAATCGCAATCGAGTGGTCTTATTGACACTAAACGTCTCAGTGGACAGAGTTTATGTATATATCGCAAAATGGATGATAGCATCCTGACTATTAAAGGAAGGAACAAATATAACCTCTAGTGTTTAAATGTGTAAATTCAGTGGTGATCACAGTGTTCCCTCAAACTACAGCTTTTACAGTGAATGCAGTGTGTAGCGAAGCCACTCAAAATCTTTTACACTCTCTTTCCAAAAACAGCCTTATACACTTATAGTTGTGTTTTAGAATGAATTCATCTGTTCCCGCTGCCTTTGTAATATGCTCCCTGCCATCTGACAGCAGAATACAAAAGACATGCAGAAAACGATTATTGAGAAATTATGTGCGCTTATACAGATGCTCCTAAATATATTTTTCGGTCAAGCATATTGCAGTTTAGTGGCATGTGGAAGTGTATGATTGAGGAAAACTAGGCTACAGTTAAGGTTGTCTTACCTGCCACAACTACAATCTACCCACGTTTTACGGGTGTTAATGTCAACCCTGCATACAATGTATTTTTGGCTATACACCAGTGTAACATAAAACTGGTTTTGTGGTCCAGGTTCATATAAACTAAATGAATAAAACATCACAATATTTTATTTAGTAACTAATTAATAAAATTGAAATGTTAATTTGGCTACAAATGAAAGTGCTTGTTAAATTCAGTTGTTGCTCTAAAACAGGGGTCACCAAACTTGTTCCTTAAGGGCTTACCAGGGACCTTACTAGATAATTAATGTTGAATGAATGGAATATTTTCATTCATTTATTAAATCTAATTCTCCAATTTAATATACCTTCTAGGTTAAATGACTGTAACTTAACAGAGAGAAGCTGTCAGACTCTGGCTACAGTTCTCGGATCAGACACCAGTCTAAAAGAGCTGAACATGAACAATAATAATTTGAAGGATTCAGGAGTGAAGCTGCTCTGCACTGGACTAAAGAGTATGACATGTAAATTGGAGATACTGAGGTAAGTTGTGTGACATAAAACGCTCCGGTTACTAAAGTAACCCTCGTTCCCCGAGGGGGGGAACGGAAATGCTATGTGGAAAAACTTCCAGTATGGGGATTTTGTCAGAATCCAATCATCTGAAAGAGTAAAAAAACGGGCCAATGAAATGCCAATGAGTTGGCGGCGTCAGCGTGCACAGCTGTCTTGAATGACAATCAGCTTGCCATAAAAGGCCAGCATGTGCTCAGCAACGACATCCTTTTCTAGCTGAAGAGGCTTTCACCTCAACAGCTAAGGGACAATCGTTGTGGCGAAGGAACATAGCATTTCCGTCCCCCCCCCTCGGGGAACGAGGGTTACTTTAGTAACCGGAGCGTTCCCCTTCGGGAGGGGAACTTCAATGCTATGTGGAAAAACTTCCACTATGGGGAAATTTATGGAAAGACGCCACAACGAAAGAACCTTACCATGTTCTCCAGTGAGGGGCCGCGCCACGCAGCCGTACGAGCGCACCTGCATCGCTGGAGACACAGACCTCCAACGTGTCCCCTGGCCCCTTACTTACCTTACTTACCTTTTCTGGTTTAGATATATTTTTCGGGCAGTCGTAAATACACCTAGTTAGTTTCTAGGAATTTTTAAATACGACAGTACGTTGGAAAATCGTTCAGTCCCGATAGGGAGGACGCTGCGGAGGCCACCTTCTGCACGGAGGGGAGACCTGGTGGCAAAATAGCATATGGACTAGCCCTGAGAAGGGGGAGTGCACATATGAAGAGGTGGTTAGCGGGGAGGGAAGACACGAGCCCGCCTAGGAGGGGGGACTACATCGTGGCTGAGTGAGCGTATGGGATCGCCAGCGGGGATCGCACATAGCAGGCACCTATACCCAGAACGCGGGATGACCAGCGTGCATACCTACAACGTAATGGGCCAACATTGACTCCTCCGCTGAGTCAGATGCCTGGGGGCCTCGGAGGAAACTCTGCAGGGTTCTCGCGAGTGGGGAACTCAACTGACGAAGCTAGAAAAGCGCACGTATCTCTGTGTTAGAGAGAAAGGCGCAGCAAGCGTTTTACAACACCTAACCGAATTCCTCATTCCACCGCTCGTGAGGGAAATCACTTCACTCGAAGATAAAATCTCACAAATGCTCAGGTGTCGCCCAGCCTGCAGCTCTACAATGTCTGTTAGAGAGGCGCCGCGTGCTAACGCCCAAAAGGATGCCGCGCTCCGAGTGGATGTGCGCTCTCACTCCTGGGGACACGGCTCGCCCTGGCTCGATAAGCGAGGGAGATGGCATTCACTGTTCAGTGGGCCAACCTCTGTTTAGATACGGCACTTCCCTTCTGCCGATCACCGTAACAGATAAAGAGCTGCCTCAGAGGATCTAAGCTCTGAGTACGGTCCGTATAATACGCAAAGCGCGAACAGGACACAGCAATAAGGGGCTGTTGGTCTGCCTCCTCCGTTGGGCAGAGCTTGCAAGGTTCACTACATAGTTTAAACGAGCGCTGTAGGAACCTAGGGCACCTAGGTGGGGCCGGGGTCTCAGGTAACGTGAGAGTGGGCCGGCCCAAAACGCTGGCACATTTCGCTGACCGAAAAGGCTCCAGATACCCGCCCATTTGACCGATGCCAACGCGAACCAGCAGAGCTGTCTACCTGGACGGAAATCATATAGATACTGAGTGGAGTGATCGAGCAGACCTCTCCTAAGAGAGATCTTCAAATGGGTAAGTAGAGGGGCAGGATATATATCCACGTCTCGTCGCCTCTGGGGACTGGATGATGAGCGATGCTTTCCCAGCGCGCTGCCATCGCCGCGTCCTCAGAGCGGGGATGATCGCAACGCCAACCCCTCAGTGCGGAGGGGACAGCCTTGGCTCCAGCCAACTGAAGGAGGATAGCATCACACTGATCATGGCATGTTTGGTTTCCTTCTCGGAGAGAAGTACACCACACAGCGAATAGACTCCACATCAGGGCATAGGCATGCCTCATAGAGGGTGCTCTAGGCCTGAGTGATGGTGTTAACCACCTAACAGTAGGTCACCTAAGTCCTCCGCGCTCCATCTATGGGCCACACGTGATGTCCATATCTGGGCGCGGGTGCCAAATGGTGCCTGTCCCCAAAGAAGAAGTTTCTTCCAGGGGACATGCCAGGGAGGGGCCATCACGAGGAGAGAGCTGGAATACAGGTTTGATTGGGCCTGAGAGGCGCAATGCATAGACCTGTTCCTCGTCCTCCCTGACTTTACACAGCATCTGTGCGAGTAGGCTCACTGGAGAAATGCGTATTACGCACGCCCCGGGCCAGCTGTGTAGCCAGTGCGCAAACGCACCCATAACAGCTGGACAGTCGGGGGTGGAGCCTCCATTCTCCCAGGCGAACTGCCGTGAGAGCGCAGCGGCTGCACGGTTGAGCTCGGCGGGGAAAAATGGAATGCAGCGATTGCGCCGCGTATGACTCCGGGGGAGCAGACGGCGAGCGAGCTGAGACATGCGGCGACAGCGAATATCCCCCTTGCGGTTGATATACCCCATCGCCACCATGCTGTCCGTCCTGACCAGCATGTGTTTCCCTTCTAACACTGGTAAAAAACGGTGCAGCATGAGACACACTGCCAACAGCTCCAGGCAGTTAAGATGCCAATGCAACCAGCTTCCTACCACGAAACCACAGCTGCATGCCCGCAACACACGGCCCCCCCAGCCGCGTACTGGGAAGCATCCGTCAAACAACGACATGCCTGGACGCTTGTTCTAGAGGCCCACGGGCCTGTAGAAAACACAGGGTCCATCCAGAGGCTGAGGGCGCGGCGACACAGCGGAGTGAACAGTCACCCGGTGCCGCGCTCGCGTGCCATGCGCGTCTAGGTGACCCGATCGTGAAGCAAATGCCGGAGTGGTCTCATATGGAGCATCTGAGCGGCGAGGCCGCGGCTGCGGATGTCATATGCTCCAGGAGCCTCTGAAATAATATCAGTGGGACCACATTTTCCTGTCGAACTCTCTCAGACAAGCCAGCATCAGCCCGGCGCGCCTCCCCCGAGATCATGGTGATCGAGTCCAGCTCCAACCCGAGAAAAGAGTTGCTTTGCACGGGGGCGAGGCTGCTCTTTTCTCGGTTGACCTGAAGCCCCAATTGGCCGAAGTGCCAAAACACCCTGTCTGTGTGCGCAATCAATTAATCCCGCGAGCGCGCTGAAATCAGCCAGTCACTGAGATAATTGAGTATGCGGATGCCCGTAAGCCAAAGCTGGGGCACTCTCCGCGAGCTTGGTGAAAACCCGCGGAGACAGAGAGAGCCAAAGGGGGAGGACTTGTACTGCCAGGCTTGACTTCAGACGCAAACCGCAGGAAACTGACGGTGGCATGGAAGTATGGAGACATGAAAGTACGCGTCCTTCAGGTCTACTGCTGCAGACCAATCCCGAGGACAAACGCACCGGAGGATGCGCTTCTGCATAAGCATTCTGAACGGCAGCTTGTGAAGCCAGCGGTTCAAAACGCGCAGAACGAGGATTGGCCATAGCCCACCGCTCTTTTGGGTACGATGAAGTGCGGGCTGTAAAAACCCGCTCTCCATCCCGGCTGGAGGGACCGGCTCGATTGCATCCTTCGCCAGGAGGACAGCAATCTCCTCTCGCAAGACAGGGGCGGACGCAGGGCTGACCCTGGTGAAATACACACCCGTGAACTTGGGAGGCCGTTTCGCAAACTGAATCGCGTAGCCGAGTCTGATCGCGTGGATGAGCTGTTGCGATGGGCTGGCTAACCAGGCAGCAGAGCCCTCGCAAGTGGCTTCGTCCGCACGATCACTGACGTACCAGCGGTGGGGCAGCGCGGAGTGGGTGGGCTCAACCGGGGAGCACTGGGGTCCCACAGGAGAGCAGGAGGCAAGAAGATTCACTCTTGTCTCGCACCCGTACTCCGGATGTGGGGCTGGGAGGGGGAGAGAAAGGAGAACGTTCTCTCTCACTCCGCGAGCCACTGGCGAAGTGCACCGATCCTGCGAGCTGGAAAGCATAGCGTCCCAGACTGGCAGTGTTCGGGCTGTCACAATCCGGGGAAGGGGAAAAAATGCTCTTTCTCTGAGGTTTGATAGCGTTTTTTAACGCTGTTAGAAGAAGAGCCCCGCCCTCCAGCGGGGAAAGAGTAAATTTCCTCCTCTCCAGATGGCCCGTCTCAGGGACGCTTCGCGGTTCGTTTACAGAACTTAGCGGCGCCCGTGGACGGGGAGCGCTGGTTGCCTGCGAGATGCTCGGCGCAGCCACTTGGCCAGAGGCGCAGGCGGGGGCGACTGAGCAAAGCCGCAGGCGAGCGCTCTCGGCGTGAAGCAGTGGATGGCTCGGCGGGGAGGAGCGGTTTTACGATCCCGCCGAGAGATGGTATTACCCATCGCCTCCGACTGCTCGCTCACCGGCGTGAATTCCTGGCGAATTCACTGACGGTGTCGCCGAACAGGCCAGCCTGGGATATGGGTGAGCTAAGAAGCGAACTTTGTCAGCATCATGCAGATCACCAGTGTTTAGCCCGAAGTGGCGTTCCTGGGGCCACTAATGTGACCATCGTCCTTCCAGGGGCACACACAGCCGACTTCAGTCGATTGCTGTGCGGAGCTCATGCTCAGTTCTGGGTCGGAACCATCCCCACGCAGCTGGGCCAGCGCCTGCGCTAGGTAGCGCTGGTAGGTGGCCGTAGCATGCATGGTCAGGGCGGAGGCGCACGCAGCACATCCAGGAAGAAGGGGACGTTGAGGCTTAGAAGGTCTTGCCTTCTTTATCTCCTCCACATCACACCCCTCTAGTCGGTCCGTCCGCGGGACTGGGGGATAAACCATCTCCAGACCCACGGCCGAAACAGCCTGGGAAGCACGGCTGCAAAGTCCTGCTTCTGGATTCGACGCCACGCTCATCATCCCGGAGGGAAAGAGCGGGTTCGAATCCTCATCAGACAATGACACCCAACCCTCCAAGGATGGTGAGGATGAAACGCACGCAGATTCGGGCAGAAAAAAAGTGCCCTTCAAGACTGCGTGAGCATTACTGCGCACTTCCGGGAAGAAGGGGACGGAAGGCTTAGAATGTCTTGCCTTCTTATATCCTCCACATAACACCCATCTAGGTCGGAGTCCGGCCGCGGGCTGGGGGATAAACCATCAACCAGACCCACGCCGAAACAGCCCGGGAAAGCACGGCCATCATGTCTGCTTTTTAGATGCCAACAGCTGTGCTCTCCATCCCGGAGGAGGGAGGCGAGCGGGTTCGCATCCTCATCAGACAATGACAGCCCATCCTCCGATGCAGCGATGGACATCTGATATCCTCGGTGTCATCAAGTGAGAGGGCGACCACCCGAGGATGGAGCGCTTCGCTCACCTGAAGCTTGGATTGGAGCGCGTGGAGGAGCGAGAGGTCCGCGAGCCAGAGGGCGGCGGATTTACTCCCACTGAAAACCCTCAGATCTGCCCTAGTGCCAACCGTAGTGGCGGGGGACAACTGGGGTGGGTCGCTCTTTTGCAAGAGCGAGCCGCGATCTTAACTGCGCAGCAGACATGACATCACAATGATGGCCTGCACTGCCCGCGAGCACCGCATCAACATGCTGGACCCCCAGACATGAAACGCAGTGCTCGTGCCCATCATCCGGGGACAGGAAACCACCGCAACCAGAAACGCACAGTCGGAGCGACGTCTTGAAAAAGACGCGCTGCACAACCGTGTTGCTCTTTTAGGAAACTTGCTTCCTATATACATACCGCTCTTGGAGGACCGGACCCAAAGAACGCCAGGCAAGGGAGAACAACCCAGCTCGACCATCTGCCACTGCGTATACGCGCTCTGGACCGGGAGAAGCTGCTTCTCGATCTCCCTCTGTAGACACAGGTTGGAGATACCCTCATAGACTCTCTCAGAAGCTCGTGAAAGGCTCTGAAAGCGAAAAGGATGTCGTTGCTGAGCACATGCTAGCCTTTTATGCCAGGCTGATTGTCATTCAAGACAGCTGTGCACGCTGACGCCGCCAACTCATGGGCATTTCATTGGCCCGTTTTTATACTCTTTCAGATGATTGGATTCTGACGAAATCCCATAGTGGAAGTTTTCCACATAGCATTGAAGTTCCCCTCCGAAGGGGAACACCCTGCTCTATCAAATTAATTGGTCATTTGTTTTTGAATGTTTGTTTGTTTTTTACAAACTGATGTGACTGGATGATTCATTGTTTAAAAGTAGCTGTTCATTAAACAACTAATAAGTCCTTCAGAAGTATTGACTATGAGAAATTCTTAATTTAAGTAGATTACTTAAATATACTTTAATTTTAAAAAATACTTTTTTATTGCCTTGACAATAATGCATTACTAAACCTTTGTTAGTCAGCCCGGTGTTATGCAAAATATCTTTACTTATTTGTATGCTTATGAATAAATGTAATATTACAGTTTTTCTCAGTGGCTTTGATGCATTTCCCACAAGACTATTTCCATTTGCACAACAGTTAATGCATTTCTCAAAACAATTGGTCATTTGTGCACATCATATTAGCAGTTTCTCATTTTTTCCAACAAATTGCAAATGCTTTTGGACATGTATCAATTGCTTTCATACAACTCTCTCATTTCAGTCAAAATGAACTAAACTTGTAGATGCTGAATAGTTATTCCATATAAAACTAATAGTCCTCATTTCATTACTTGAGTCATTACATACACAAATGGTGAACTAGTTGTCAAAATCTGTCAAGCAAATTTTATTGAAAATTTTTAAAATCTTTTTTTCCCCCTTAAAAATGTCTTCTAAATTGAACAATTTGATGAATGATTTACAGACCTACGTATGTATGTTGTAGGTTCAGTTCCAATTTGTACTGCAATATTGTTTACAGTTGTGCACAGCTCTACGCAAAGGAAGTGTATGTTTGTTGTAAATAAGGGTGTATTTATTCTTTTGCACAATGCTGTAAATAAATTAGAATTGCAAAGAACAAATGCAGTAAACATGCGAAAACACACATATTCAGTTATCTTGTACTCAGATACCTCACTAAATGCAGTGATGTCTAACTTTACTGTAGCGTTCAAATGGCTGTGCAAATAGTATATAGTGCTGTCTTGAGCATTTTCAGGAAGTGTCACCAAAATATGACTTTTTTTGCAATGGAAAAAATTAACTAAATAATGTCATAATAAAAACATGACAAAGCCATTTGACTATCTTGTTCATAAACAATGGTGTCAGGACATTACATTTTGATGACACTGACACTTTGAGGAATGAGCTCTCTATTTTGAGCAAGTGACTCGCTTTTGCAGGTTATCCACTAGGTTTTGCAGTTTGTACTAATTATTTTGAGAAATGCATTAACTGTTGTGCAAATGTAAATAGTGTTGTGAGAAATGCGCCAAAGCCACTGAGAAAAACTGTAACATTTTATTTTTAAGTTAGAAAATGACTAATCTGGCAACTGGTTCAAGCCTTGGCTGTGTCAGATGGCATTTCTCTGTAAAATGGAGAGCATCCGCTGCGTAAAACATATGATAGATAAGTTGGCAGTTCATTCGGCCGTGGCGACCCCAGATTAATAAAGGGACTAAGCTGACAAGAAAATGAATGAATGAATAAAAATTATCATCTCACTAATGATTTACATTCATTTTTCAGATTTTATGAGTGTAATCTAACAGAGGAAACGCTGTTCAGCTCTTGCTTCAGTTCTCAGATCAGACTTCCAGCAGTCTGAAGGATCTTGACCTGAGCAATAATAATCTGCAGGATTCAGGAGTGAAGCTGCTCTCTGATGGACTGAAGGACAGTAAACTGGAGAAACTCAGGTGAGTAATATCTAAGATATTATATGAGTGTTTACCTTAATATTCATTCATCAATTACATTTCATTCCTGTTCTAGTCTTTCAGACTGCAGTATCAGTGAAGAAGGTTATAAAGCTCTGGCTTCAGCTCTGAGATCAAACGCTTCACACCTGATAGAGCTGGATCTCAGAGGAAATGATCCTGGACAATCAGGAGTGAAGGAGCTTGATGATTTACTACAAATTCCAGTGTGTGCACTGAAAACACTGAGGTGAGACATGAAGGAATAAATCAACAAATGAATACAACAATCTGTACCAGCTTGCTGTTTAAACAGTGATATTACAGCGACTGCACTGATTATGTATGTCCATAATATGATTACATCTAGATTATTACAGTGTTCTTATTAAACAGTACTATAATTATTTGATTATATATTATTTTATTAACTATAATTTATTGAATTCTAAATAATTATTCGATCAAACTAATTCAATTAATCTCATAATCTTAATAATCATAAACACATTAAACTGTGTATGCCATATTTATAGCAATAAAGAGACATTTAATTACTCACATTATTTCGTACGTACACGGATGTCTTGTGGTATTCACAGATCTCCATGAATGAACTCCATTACAATATTTTGAAGTTGTCAAAAGAGCTTACCATGTAATTTTTGCTGTGTAAATTTATCCAGACAATGCACAAAGAATCGGTGTAGCATTATTGGTATATTTTCATACATAGTCAGTGATTTCTTTTAAACATTTATAGGTTGCTTAAAGATAGGTGAATGGGTAAGATATGTAAAGGTTTATTTTGTTACTTGAAAATAATTTGGTCAATGTTGTGTTATACTCAGGTTTTTGAGTCCTGCTGCTGTTGAAGGCTGTCAGTTTGTGACTGGAATTGTGGGTGAAAACCCGTTACTCCTGAAAGAACTGAATCTGAGTGATCGTGAACTAGGAGACACACATGTGAATCAACTCTCTGCTCTACTGCAGGATAAACACTGCACAATCAACACACTCATGTGAGTATTGTAATCTGTTAAAAAGTATAAAATTATATTTTCAATTACTTGTTTGAGGTTAAGGAAAGTATTGAGATAAATTAAATGTCCTCTCTTTGTTTTTCTTTCTCCTCAGGCTGAATAATAACAGGATTACAGCAGAAGGTTGTGCTGCTTTGACTTCAGCATTTAAATCAAACCATCAAACCTGATAGAGCTCAATCTGAGTGGAAATGAACTAGGAGACTCAGGAGTAGAGAAGATCTGTCCTCTGCTGGAAAATACACAGTGCAGACTGAAGAAACTGAGGTGTGTGTATTTTATGTAGATCATTTGGAGTGTATTCTGTATGTTGTGCATTTGGTTTGTAACTACGACCAAACCACAAATAATAATCAAATAAAATAATTAAATTCAATCCAAAACAAACTGCAAGTAATATAAATAATTTGACAAGGGATCAGTGAGAAGCTCTGGAAACTGATCTGAGAATACGGTTACATCAAACAATGGACAACACACAATACACAGGGGTAATTAGGCTAACAGAACACAAGTGGAGAACAAAAGGAAATAAGGAGAGACACAGGAATAGATTACAATTGACCAGTTCACAAAATCAAAGAGACGTTAAATTCACTACAAAGTGTCTGGGATCACAATGAATAGAGGGGTTTTTTTTTGTGCAATTTTTATTTAGGTGTTTTTTTTCTTTTTTTCCCCTTTGGGTATCATGGCTACTTCTAGCTTAAAATATTTGTATGTTATTTTATACATATAATTAAAGCTCTTGTTATAATTTAACTATTGATTGCCGTACTTGACAGCTTTTTTCATATAGTTTTTCAGACTGCAGTATCACTGCAGAAGGATATAAAAGTTTGACTTTGTATCTAAAGTCAAATTCACACCTGATAGAGCTGGATCTCAGAGGAAATGATCCTGGACCCTCAGGAGTGAAGGAGCTCACTGAGTTACTGGAGGGTGATTGCTGTAAAACCATCAGGTACAACTGTCTTTGATTATTTCCAAGAAATGCAGCTAGTTCAGGCAGACAGATGTATCTATGTGGAGTTAAAATGACAAGAACTTTAAATGAAATAATTCAAACAATGTCACATAACTGATTTTAATGAGACTTAAACTCGGGTTTGCTGAAATAATAATAGTTGTTTAGTTATAGTTATTAACGTGAGAATTTATATGATTTTGACTAATTATGCTTTTTTTATTCTCAGACTTGTATCCTTACATTTTCTCTGCAAAACTGTAATCAATTATCATCAATGTCAGACTAGACCTACAACAGAAAGGGATGGAAGCTGCATAAAATAACATGAAAATGTATTTGAAATCGAAAATAAATTGTCTATCTAGTCTGATTTATATTCTGTTTCATTTAGGTTTTTGAAAAGTCCTGCTGCACAGGAAGCGTGTGACTATCTCACTAATGTTCTGGGTATAAGTCCATTATTACTAACAGAACTGGATCTGAATGAAGATAAATTAGGAGATCTGGATGGAGAGAAACTCTCTGCTCTACTGATGGACTCTCATAGCAAAGTGGAGAAAATCAAGTGAGTGAACATTTATTTATACATAATAACAATGTATACATCAATCTATACAACAATTTGAAAGACTATCAGTCATGTATAAGCATATAGGAAGACCTGTTGACCTGATGTGTTGAATGTGTGCTGAATAATAAATAATGCCGTTTTTGTGTTTAGGTTGAATAATTGTGAAAAGCTGACAGAGAAAAGCTGTTCAGTTCTAGCTGCTGTTCTCTCCTCCAAAACCATCCTGAAAGAGATGAACCTGAACAACAGTCGTCTGCTGGACTCAGGAGTCAAAGAGATCTGTGAGGGGCTGAAGAATCCTGTGTGTGGGCTGAAGATACTGAAGTGAGTAAATTTCACTAGCAGATACACTGAACACCACTAGACCTGTAGTGATAATTACTTAAACAACTTACAAGATGATAAACTTATTGTACAGCTGTCTGGATTAAATGATTCTGACTGGTATGTTATTTCAAGATAACTTCCACTGAAAGTAATAACAGAGATACATCCTGGTACTTTTATTCATCTTGACTGTTAATATTTATGTTCACATCCATATTTATATGCTTGTCTGTCATGTCTTGTGACTAAATATGTAGGTTAGTGCAATGCTTCATTCAGCAATTTTGGTTCCTGCCTTTGCATTTAATAAAATAAATAATACAATATTATGGTCTGTAATAAACTATTAAATAAACTATTAAACCTGTCGAGCTTTATTCTGTGATAACAACCACCTGGATGTACTTTATCCCTTACAGTACACACTAGCTTTTGTGGAACTCATTAATGGCCAAAGCTTCTGTCACACAGTCTGCTCTCTGATTTATTTCGTGTTTTTCAGAACTTATTAAAATAATAAATAATCACATCAATTATTCAGCTGTTGTATGAGTCATATTTTGTGTTTTGTACAGTATTGTAATAATTTATACAGCATTATTTAAATAACTGGGTGGGATTTTGGCTCAGCGGTTAGCATTGCTGCCTCACAGTAAGAGGGTCCCTGGTTCGAGCCAGTATGTCTTTCTGTGTGAAGTTTGTGTGGTTTTCCTGCAGGTACACCAGTTTCCCCATAGTCTAATACGTTCAGTATAGGAGGGAATTGGACGACGAAAATTTCTCACAGTGTGTATGTGAGTGTGGCTGTTTCTCTGCACTGGGATTTGCATGAGTTAGTGTACTCTAAGTGCTGGGTTGTAGCAGGAATTGCATCATCTGGGAAAAATTGCCAGAGTAATTGACAAGTAATTTCACTATAACTACCCCTGATAAAAAAGGGAGCAAGTCAAAGAAAAGCTAGTTAAAAAAACATAATTTCATTTATGCATTTATTTCCTCTAGTCTTTCAGACTGCATTATCAGTGGAGAAGGTTATAAAACTCTGGCTTTAGCTCTGAGATCAAACCCTTCACACCTGATAGAGCTAGATCTCAGAGGAAATGATCCTGGACAATCAGGAGTGAAGGAGCTCACAGAGTTACTGCAGGATCCACACTGTACACTGAAGACACTGAGGTAAGTGTTATTCATATAGTAATATTTGCCTCTTAAATTAATTTTATTAAACTGGATGTACAAAGCAATATTTTATAAAAGGACAGGATTCCATAAGGAAATTTATACTGATGTAAGACTTTAGAGAGAAAACAGCTAGCCAGCTAGCCAAGTTTTAAGACTAAAGTTTAAAGTAAATATGAAAAAAAAAAATGTAAATGTGCTCATAAAATAAAAACTAAACTAAAACTAACATTTTTTATTTTTGAAATATAGTATTTTTTAGTATTGAAATAAAACTAATTAAAAATATATAACAACCTTACAAAGTGCTTTACAGTTATATGAGGGGGTGTCTCCTCACCACCACCCAGCAGCATCTACCTGGATGCTGTGCTGGCAGCCACAGGACAATGATGCAAGTTCTTCCCCACACATACTCACTTAGACTTTCCCATGTGGTCTTCCATCCAGGTTCTGACCAGGCTCATCCTCAGCTTCAGTGTCTTGGCTTGCAAAGATAGTGATATGCAATAGGGAATAGCAAAGTGGCTTCATATCATGAGCAATCCAGTTTACTATTATAGATCAGTCTTGGCTTTTAATATCACAATTACTCTTCACTTTTAACATTTTGTGTTTCCAGGTTTTTGAGTCCTGCAGCAGAAGAAGTCTGTCAGTTTGTAAATGGAATTGTGGGTAAAAGCCCGTTACTCCTGAAAGAACTGAATCTGAGTGATCGTGAACTAGGAGACACACGAGTGAATCAACTCTCTGCTCTACTGCAGGACAAACACTGTAAACTCAGCACACTCATGTGAGTATTTATTGTTTTAGTCATGTAGTTTTAAAGTATTAAATGTGTCGGGATAATAACACAATTGTTCTCACTGTACAATAAATGCAGATATCAAGTGGATATTAATTGTGAATATCTTCTTCTGTTCAATATTTTAGGCTGCGTAAATGTGGTCTAACAGAGGAAAGCTGTTCAGCTCTGGCTACAGTCCTGACTTCAGACAGCAGTCTGAAAGAGCTTGACATGAGCAACAATAATCTGCAGGATTCAGGAGTGAAGAAACTCCAGAGCGGATATAGAAAATACAAACTGCACTTTGGAGAAACTCGGGTACCTTTAATGAATTGCATTAATCTTAATAATGTTGTTTTATTTTCATTTGAATATATTTACTATAACAGCAGCAACAAATTACAATACTCAGTTTGTTGTGATACACATAAAACACAAAATTTGAAACTCTATAGGGTCTATTTTATTGTGCTCACTTAATAAAAAAAAAAACTGAATGCTGTTCTTTTGTAAAACAATGACATCCCCTATAAAGGCGGGAATAAAGCCAGAAATCTCATGCCAGTCTCCATGAACTTCATGAAAAATAATTTTAGTCTTAGTCTTTTGTCTAAAATTGCAATAAGTTCGGTCATATTTTAGTCTTTTGAATTTCTAGTAGTTTCAGTCTAGTTTTAATTGACTATATTTAATAAAATCCACTCTAAATATATTGCAGAGTAGTGATGTTATAGCAGGCAGATTCTTATAATGGTAGATGTGCAAAATATGCCAAATTGAAAGTGAAAGAAAGACTGTGTTGTGGCAAGTTGATGCTTTTAGTTAGAAGTGCATTGTGTACTGTCCAATCTAAAGTTTATAAATACCATGGGCATATTACAAAAAAGCAGATATTCAGTGAGGGTGAAGATCCTCAGTGTGTCTAATAAACATGACTGACAGCATTTTGACTAGTGGCCATAGTGTTTTACATTAACCAAACCAGTGTTCAACTGGTTCTTATAAATGTCTATTCATATGATGGTTTTTGTGTGTGTCATTTGAAAACAAAACACCATTATGAGAAGAAATTACATTGTTTTGAATGCAAAGTTTGATTTGCAGGAGAATTGAAGGGTTTTGCCCCATGTGTGTGTGTTTTGTGATTTGTGTGTAGAGTACTGACAATATGAGAAATGCTTTCAGAAAATGTGTTTAAACAATTGGGAAAAACTGTAATAGACAATGCACAGATAGTGATGTTTCACAATGTTTTAAACTACAATATTTGAATCTACCAAGCTTAGTTTACAATGTGTGTAATGTTTATGTTGCTCTACTTACATTAAATCTAAATCCCAAATATAGGAAATGACAACAGATTGTCAAGATTTAATTAATGTCAGTTTTACAGTTTTTCCCAATTGTTTACACACATTTTCTGAAAGCTATCTCATAATGTCAGAACTCTACACACAAATCACAAAACACACACACATTGGGCAAAACCCTTCAATTCTTCTGCAAAATGGAACTTTTGATTCAAAATAATGTACTTTCTTCTCAAAATGGTGTTTTGTTTTCAAATGACACACACAAACCATCACATGAACAGACATTTATAATAACCATTTGAACACTGATGTGCTGAATCTAAAACACTATGACCACTTTTTTCCATTCATCATAATGACTTACTGCAAGCCTTTTTTTGTTCAGTGTAACACTTACTACAGACAGTACACAGGCCTACATAAGTGCATTGTAAAATATTTCAGAATATTGTTTTTATACAAAACGCACAAATACACGGTACCAAATATATTTTACTGTATTTTTCCCACAAAACAGGGTACACAGTGTTTATCCAAAACAACACAAAGTTGCACATAACGTGGTCTACATATGCCATCAACAGAAGGATTTATAGAATATAGCTACAGTAAAAAATAAAAATTGTGTGGATTTTGGCCAAACACTTTCCATCCCCAGGGCAGAAAAACTTCCTCAATAGGATTGAGAAATGGAGAATATGAGATGAGTTCTGATTTCTACATTGCAGTTATGTGTGACAAGTGTTTACCTATATGATGAGTTAGTATGCAGAGTAGGACAACTGACTTTACAATTGTGAATGACAGTGTGTTCCTTATGAAAACAAAAGATTTTCTGCATGAAGATTGTGCCAAATGCAGAGAATTGTGTGTAGTGTTTTGAAAAAAGTGTGTTTTAAATCTGCAATTTGAGTGTAAAGCAGGAATTGTGCTTGTAGTTTAGCAGAATTGGTTCAGGGGTTGGTGCATCAGTTACATGTTGTAGTCATTGTGTCTAAAGTACAAGTAATTGTGTGTAAACAGTTGGGAATATAGGTAATGTGAAGTAGGCTAATATAAATGTATAGTTTTATACATTATATTTATCTTTTTAAAAATATCTTACATTAGCAGATAAATCACAAGGTGGACCTACTGGGCAAAAAGGGGATGCCTCTCAGACAATTTTAGAAGCTGTCGTTCATTTATCCCCACTATATTTAAGATCTTGGTCTCTTTTTCATTTTGTTTATCCTCATAGCATCCATGTGGGATAAAAGAAAGGCATCTTAACTCTGGGCCCTATCATACACCCGGCGCAAGGCACGGCGCTATTGTTGTTGGCTAGTTTCAGCTCGATGCAAGAGTGATTTTGACGTTTTGCACCACGCTGTTTAAATAGCAAATGCATTTGCGCTCATACAGTATGTCCGCCCATAGGCGTTCTGGTCTAAAAAAAGGAGGTTTGTTGAGGCGCATTGCTGGTGCGTTGCTATTTTGAGAAACTAGAATAGACTGTTTAATAGACCAGCTAAGATTAGGTCTAAAGTCCAGCGCAGAGCACGTTAGGGTTAGGGTTCTGCCACTCTGGTCTTGTAATTCTTGTTTTGGTGGCAGAGTCCGGACACTAGCTCTGTCTTGTCAATGCCCTGTTGTGCTCGGCTCGAGATTTCTCGGGTCGGGCACTTGTGTTCTGTCATTGTGTGCGCCTCTGTATGCACGCCGTCGTGAGTGCGCGTGGACCGTGCGTACTCCCGCTTGATGCGGATGCACGTGGTCTGCGTGCGCTCCAGTACTCGTGTTTGTGTTTTGTTCCATCTGCAATGCGCTGTTTCATTCTCAGCGTCTCAGTCTGGTTAGTTTTGGTTTCAGCTGGCGCTGAGATGAAACATGCGTGTTGCTTATGTGTGAGCACATGGTAAGATGTTTACATCTATCGTGTCTCGTGTTCAGTCTTCTGTTGGTGTTGTGTTTAGCACGTGGTGTATGTTTACATGCACCGCGTGCTTGCGTGTTCTAGACTCGTTTATGTGAGCACATGGCTTGTGTTGTCTCTTTGTGTCATGTGCTCTCCCGTCTATTGTCTAGCCCCACCCTCCTTGTTAACCCAATATTAGTTTATCAGGTTCACCTGTTTGTGTATTAATTTACTACTGCTTATAATCTCCTCATGTCTGCTGTCCTGTGCCAGTTCGTCATCATCATCATCGTTTCCTGTCTTGTCCTGATCCCTGCCAGCCTGCCCAGTAAAGTTTGTTTTTATGTTTTGTTAATGTTTTCCCCCTCGGGGTTGTTAATTTTGCTGTTTGTTTTATTTTATTATTAATAAATACCCTTATTTCTTGCACTTGAGTCCTCGCTCCTTTTCCCCTACACCCGATCATGACAGTTAGTTGTGCACCTCGCTTAAACATTGCTTAATACACACAGAATGTACAGCAATACGCAAATATCTTTACAAATAAAAAAGAATTAAAGCATTAAAATATTACAAAACATATTATTTTCTAGCCTACATAATATAAAAACCACTGCCTCTATGCCTTCTTCATCTCAGGGGCTTTTTCAGTTTATTCATGACAAATTGTTTTGTATAATGTTATTGTCACAATCACCAGCGATCTTCCCCTTAAGATCCTGGTTTACATGCACTTTCACAATGGACTACAAATCTGCCCAACTTCTGGACTACATCTACATACATGCACTACTCTCACATCACACACAACCGGTTCCATACTCTTCACTGATCACATCCACAGCTGAAGCCGCTCAGCACAGATTGCACTCAGTACATAACAGCACACACACTCACCCCAGGGCCGAGTCTTGTTGCCTGTTTACAGCTCCAATTCAAAGCGTTTTCTTGTCTTGTTTTTGCCGTGTTTTGACCTTTTCCGTGTCTACTGCCACCCCTTTGACCATCTGCCTGCTATATTGACTACGATTCTGGATTTCCCTCATAAGACTGTTTGCTCCTGTATTGATCTCTGCTTGTCTGACCATTCCTTTAATAAATACCTGCATTTGGATCCTCACCTCTGTTGTCAGCATATATCCCTGGTTACAGTTATTATTATCATTAGTATTATTTGTTCTATGCATATTTATATTTGTTTTATTAAAAACAAGCTTAGATTTGCCCACCTGTCAGGTTTTAGTCCATATGGGGCATAGCATGTGTATTTGGAAGTAACTCAGTTTTTTGACCACACTTCATTATTACTGTTTATTTATTAGTTTGCTGGAAATTAGAACTGAATTTAGAAATAGTTTTGAAAAAAATCTTTGCACTTAACAAACAAAATTAATTATGTAGGCTAATGGATGTCTGTGCTTACAACACGTTTTCTTATCCACTGAAGAGAGTGAAAGTAAAGAATGAGGAGGCTCATCTCTCATTCTCGCGCTGCAGGTGATCTGTTTAACTCTTTTCTCACTAGTGACATGCTCAGTTATTCCACTTACAAAGTCCACCATGTAAATAACAAATGCGCTATGGCACAACACAAATGACTCTTAAAGGGAATGGAAGATGAGACTCTGATTGGTTTACTCTCAAAACACACCTATAATTCATTAAGAGAATAAGCTCAACCATGTTAGACCATGCAAAAGTGGATTCTGACACGCCCTTAATGCTTTGCGCCCCTGCGTTTGGACTTGCCCCTAGAATGTTGAAATCGGGCCCATTGTCTTTCGTGAAACGTTGTTGCTGTTTAATGTACAGTATAGTAAATCGGACTCATTCAAAGTAGCGCCTCTGCGCAAACAAACGTTATGAATGCATGTCACACTTCCGACTGTATTGTGTTTTCTTTTTTCTTATAATGAGGTAAGGAACATTTTCATTTGCCATTCACTGACAGTTGGGACAGTCTCATCCAGTTTGTCAAACTCCGTCTTTTAAAATCGAAAGTGGAATAAAACACTCTACTTATAAAAGCCGGCGTACCAGCGCGCTGCTACATTGAAAACATATGGTTCGATTCGCGCCTTCTGATTGGTTCTCGGGATATAGCTTTTCTGTCAAAAGCAAGTGGTGTTTAGATGCTTTTGCATACAAATGGAGGCAGTTATTTCTGAATGCGCTGACGCTGCAATTTAGATGATTTGAAGCAAATCTATTTGTTGAACATTTAGTACGTGCCATTCACTCAATGTCATTTGCTCATTTTAGGCGGAGGTGGCATTTAGCGGCTTTTGCATCTGAACTCTTCGTGTGTGTGTATATATATATATATATATATATATATATATATATATAATAGAGAAAATACAGTTTTTTTTTTCCAACTTTTTCTTCTAGAATGTCACACTGCAGTATCAGTGAAGAAGGTTATAAAGCTCTGGCTTCAGCTCTGAGATCAAACCCTTCACACCTGATAGAGCTGGACCTCAGAGGAAATGATCCTGGACAATCAGGAGTGAAGGAGCTCACTGATTTACTGCAGGATAAAAAACGTACACTGAAAACACTGAGGTGAGACCTGGTTAAAAAAATACATGTAGGCAAATATTATTTGAAATATTGTTTCACTAATGTACCCTGTTGCAGACTCCCTGCTTTTTAACATTTTTGGTTTAATTGAGACTTTGATGAATCCTGCTTCATCTTCTCTCCTGCAGGTTTTTGAGTGGTGATGCAGATGAAGCCTGTAAACATCTGAGTGAAGTTCTGGGTGAAAACCTGTTACTCCTGACAGAGCTGAATCTGAGTAAATATGATCTCGGATACTCAGGATTGAAGAAACTTGCTGCTGTACTGAAAGATAAACACTGTAAACTCAACACACTGGTGTAAGTTATAACAATACTTTTAAGGAATTTGCTGCTGGAGTATGTTATGCTGAATAACATCTGACTTTAACTGTGATTGTGTTTCTTTGAACACAGTCTGAATAACAGCAGCATCTCAGAGGAAGATTGTCGTGTTCTGGCTGAAGCTTTTAATTCAAACCCATCAAATCTGACAGAGCTGAATTTGAGTGGGACCAAACTCACAAACTCAGGAATGACGAGCTTCACCACTCTGTTTCAAAACCAACAGTGTAGACTGGAAAAGCTGATGTAAGTTTATTTTTTATTATTTATATATATATATATATACCGGCAACTTATCCAGCACATGTTTAACGCAGGCGACGCAGTGGCGCAGTAGGTAGTGCTGTCGCTTTACAGCAAGAAGGTCGCTGGGTCGCAGGTTCGAACCTCGGCTGGGTCAGTTGGCGATTCTGTGTGGAGTTTGCATGTTCTCCCTGAGTTCGCGTGGGTTTCCTCCGGGTGCTCCGGTTTCCCCCACAGTCCAAAGACATGCGGTACAGGTAAATTGGGTAGGCTAAATTGTCCGTAGTGTATGGGTGTGTGTGAATGAGTGAGTGGATGTTTCCCCAGAGATGGGTTGTGGCTGGAAGGGCATCCGCTGCGTTAAAATGTGCTGGATTAGTTGGCAGTTCATTCCGCTGTGGTGACCCCAGAATAATAAAAGGACTAAGCCAACAAGAAAATGAATGAATGAATGAATGAATGAATGTTTAACGCAGTGGATGCCCTTTCAGCTGCAACCCATGACTGGGAAACACCCATACACACTCATGCACCATGGACAATTTAGTTTTCCCAATTTACCAATACCTGCATGTCTTTGGACTTGTGGGAGAAACCGGAGCACCCGGAGGAAACCCACGTGAACACAGGGAGAACATGCAAACTCCACACAGAAACGCCAACTAACCCAGCCGAGGCTCGAACCAGCGACCTTCTTGCTATATATATATATATATATATATATATATATATATATATATATATATATTATATATATATATATATATATTATTGGAAGTATAAAGCCTGATTTATAGTTCTGCATCAAGAGCAAACGCGTATGGTCCGGTGCAGCCTTCCTGCGGTTGCATAGCCCTGCATGGCCGGTGCTGAGAGGTTCGAGCCCGATGGAGCGATTGTTTACAAGTGTGGAGTCCAATGAAGGAACTCCAGATGGAAACTTTTGTTTTGTGTTTATGTTATGATTAATGTTGTTGCACGACTGCCAGTTTACGCCTCTGAATGAGCGAGTTTTAGCTACTTTTATCGTTCAGAAAGAAAGAAATAGGGCAACCCAGTGGCGCAGTGGGTAGTGCTGTTGCCTCACAGCAAGAACGTCGCTGGGTCGCAGGTTCGAACCTCGGCTGGGCTGGGTCAGTTGGCGTTTCTGTGTGGAGTTTGCATGTTCTCCCTGGGTTTGCGTGGGTTTCCTCCGGGTGCTCCGGTTTCCCCCACAGTCCAAAGACATGCAGTACAGGTGAATTGGGTAAGCTAAATTGTCCATAGTGTATGAGTGTGAATGTGTGTGTGGAAGTTCCCAGAGATGGGTTGCGGCTGGAAGGGCATCCGCTGCGTAAAATCGTGCTGGATAAGTTGGCGGTTCATTCCGCTGTGGCGACCCCGCAAGGGACAAAGCCGACAAGAAAATGAATGAATGAATGAAGAAAGAAATATCCGCAAAGAAACTCGACACAGAGGAACATAAAAACCTACTGCCAGCTAGTTTTTCGATAGAGCTATTGCAGAGCAACACAAAGAGCACGCAGAACGAAATGGTTACTACAGGCGGAAATGCTATGTGGAAACTTCCACTATGGGGATTTCGTCAGAAGCCAATCATCTGAAAGAGTAATAAACCGAGAGCGGTGGATTGACCCCCATTGTAACCCTCAGATCTGCCCGAGTGCCAACTGCAACTTGCGGGGGGCAACAGGGGTGGTTCACCCTTTTACAAGAGTGAGCCGCGATCTTAGCTGCACAACAGACATGCCATGGCAGTGATGGCATGCGCTGCCCACGAGCACCGCATTAACATGCTGAACCCCCAGACATGCAACACAGTGCTCGTGCCCATCATCCATGCACCGGGAACCACTGCATCCAGAAATGCACAGTCGGAATGACGTCTTGAAAAAGACGCACTGCACGACCGTGTTGCTCTTTTAGGTATAAACTTGCTCAGTTACTCACCGCTCTAGAAGGACCGGACCCAGAGAACGTCCAGGCAAGGAAGAATAGACCCAGCTTGACCGTCTGCTACTGCGTGCCACACACTCTGGAACCGGGAGAAAACAGCCTCTCAAACACCGGCAGCTCCCTCTCTCTCTCTCTCTCTCTCTCTCTCTCTCTCTCTCCCCCTTGCTCTCTCTCTCTCTTTCTCTCTCTTTCTCAATTCAATTCAATAATTGCTTTATTGCCATGACAAATGTTACAAATGTATTGCCAAAGCAGTTCTAAAGTTTACATAAAGTAACATGCATATATAATAAAAACAAAACAGTAAACACAGTAAATAGCAGTAAAAAAAAAGAAAAAAAATTATATTTATATATAATACTTAAATAAAATATCAACAATACATCATATTATTCAATATGTCACATTATTATTCAATATATCATATTATTATTCAACATATCATATTATTTGTACAAATCAATTCGTACAACCTCTCTCTCAGTAGCATGAGTCTCTGAAAGCGAAAAGGTGTTTCTGCGATGCATGGCTGGTGTAATGTTTTCTGCATTGTGTTGAAATTAATGACATATCATACGAATCCTTGTTTTTATACCATGTCCTCGTTTTTTCTGGATAACACAAAGGAACATATAAGACGACTTGTGCAGCTTAACAGCATGTAGTGATGTATTCACGTTAACTATGAGAGAAAAATAACAAACATAACAAAAACTAATGAAAAATAATCTACAAGCATCTGTGTATACATCACAAACAAGCCTTAGATCACAATTATACGGTTACATCATCAGGATTCATTAGTTAAACAAAATATGACACTCATTAAGACACCGCATACACTTGTGTGACCTACTGCTGTTGAATCTCATTCAGACTGGGGAGAAGCAAAGTGCAAGCAGTCCCCAAATCAACATGGAGACAGGAAACCCCAAATATGGTAATGACAAGTGGAATCACAAAATAACGAATATTTTTACCTTTCTGTTTTGCATCTGATACACTGGCATCTTTATACATGAATAATTGTAATTGCTGCCAGTTGTGTACGCTGACGTCGCCAACTCATTGGCATTTCAATGGTCCGTTTTATTACTTTTTCAAATAATTGGCTTCTGACGAAATCCCCATAGTGGAAGTTTCCACATAGCATTGAAGTTCCCCTCCCGCTGGGGAACTATAAATGCATGACTACGAGCAAGACAGGTGCCATGGGTCACACCGATACCTCAACACAGAAGTACAAATCAGCCTTTACTCCACGAGACGAGACACAAGATTGGGTTCATGAGAATGAGACGAGATGGGACTTTTTACACTTTTTTTTTAAAGAAACCTTAATGATGAAACAAATGAATGGAATATTCTTTTATTCAACATATGCAGTGAATTCTATGCAGTAAAGGACATGCAAACCCTGCACAATATTTTGCTAATATATGAATGGAAAATAGGCAACACGGTGGCTCAGTGGTTAGCACTGTCGCCTCACAGCAATAAGGTTGCTGGTTCGAGCCCCGGCTGGACCAGTTGGCGTTTCTGTGTGGTGTTTCTGTTGATGTTGGTTTCCTCTGGGTGCTACGGTTACCCCCACAATCCAAAGACAGGCACTATAGGTGAATTAAATAAAGTAAATTGGCCATAGTGTATGAGTGTGAATGAGCGTGTGTGGATGTTTCCCAGTGTATGGAAGGGTATCCGCTGTGTAAAACATATACTGCATAAGTTGGTGGTTCATTCTGCTGTGGCGACCCCAGATGAATGGAGGGACTAAGCCGAAGGAAAATGAATGAATGAATGGAACCAATGAATGGCCTTTGCTTGTACATGAATAATGCTGAACTCCAATGAGAAAAAAAAGCTGTTACGTTACACCTGCCCACCCAACCGAATGGCGTGCAGTACAGAGGCCAGCCTGGGTTAGGTGTGTGCAAAGCACTTGATTTGTGGTTTAAATCCAGTCCTGCCTCCTGTCTTCAATGTTAATTTCACCCTCACGTTTTGACCCATCATGCTAATGGCATCTTAATTCACGTGACAACTTTTCACCTTGGCGAGAAATCTCGTCGCAATTTAATCTCGTGAGATCTCTAGACATAGGAATTTGTCACATCCCTAATATATACAGTTGAAGTCAGAATTATAAGACCCCCCTGAATTATTAGCCCCCCTGTTTATTTTTTTCTCCCCATTTTCTGTTTAACGAAGAGTAAAAAAAAAGTTATTGTATAGCGATGATTTGTTCTGTAGACTATCGAAAAGAAAATAAGCTTAAAGGGGCTAAGTAAACTGCATAGATGCAATCTAAACAACTACAAAAAAGCCTCAAAAGTACATTATGTTGTCCAAAAGCTGCAATATTTTTCAAACTGTAGAGTGTCCTCTGCTTGTTGCTGTATGTCGAACTGTTGTATAAACGCAATATCACACGAGTAGCAGTGCAATGTGGCTGTACAATATATCGACACTGGTGGGACACTAAGGCATGCCTCCCACCAGTGCTGATGTACAGCCACATCACACTGCTACTCGTATGATTCTGCTCATGTATGTATATGTATTTATTAGGGATGCAACAATACAGTTAGCCTACGGTTCAATACATACCTCAGTTTTTTAACACAGGTTTCGGTTCGGTTCGGTTCTGATGGCTTGACACGTTTTTTTTTTATTTTTTTATGCTTAATGCAATAGGCAATAGGAGAAAAACATAAAAACGATTTATTGCAATACTCCTTTATTTTACTTAAAAGCCAAGAAAGGTACACTAGTTCCTGGTGTATTGTATAATGAAAAAAAATGGCACGAGTGTTACAAGCAATGGCGGTTCTAGACCAGAATGACTGGGGGGGCCGGGCAGGGGCCACTTGTGCTTTTATGGGGCACACTTTAACATGCATCACAAACTACTTAAACAATTATTCAAAGTCATTTTTTTTCATGCATGACTCTGCAGTCTTCATAAACAAGATAATTATATAACTTTGTATTAATTTATTAATTTTGAGGAACTTTGTATTGTAGTGGATAACACATTTCTAACATTCAAGTACATCAAGGCACATTTTTACACCTGTAAACTTAGAAGTCAATGTTTTGCCCTCCCATTAACTTAAACTAATGTTTTCCAAGTGATCTTTAACAAACCAAGGACATTTTCACAGTATTTCCTGTAAAAAAAGAAGTAATAATAATAAATAATAAGTCTTTTTCTTATAGTTTATTTCTTAAATAAAAACTGTTTTTTTAATTTTTTAAAATACAATTTTAAGGTCAGTATTATTAGCCTCCTTAAGAAATATTTAATGTATATTTTTGATTGTCTACACAACAAACCAGTTATACTATAACTTGACTAATTATTCTAACTTTCCTAATTAACATAACCTAGTGTAGTCTTCAAATTACACTTTAATCTGAATACAACTATCTTGCAAAATAACTAGTAAAATATTTTGCACTGACTGTCACCATGGGAAAGATAAAAAAGTAGTTATTAGAAATTAGTTAGTTAAACTATTATGTTAAAAAAAAACGTGTTGTAAAAAAATCATGTGTTGAAGTCTATATGTCAGTACTGACATCTAAAACGAATGAAGGCAAAACTAAACGAGCTTAATATTACTTTCAACGTGACGGAAAACTAAATTTGAGCAATGTGTTACATCTGTTCTCCGGTACTTGCCGACTGTTTGTAAATTCAAGACTGCATTTCCTAACGTAAAATATGTACACTCAGCTTCTGATTAATAATATGCAGCTGAGGACTTCCTCTATTAAAAGGTTTAAAATCGCTATTGAAAACAAAAGTCTAATATAATCAACAGTGAACATTTTGATAATGTTTCACAACATGAACATGACTGAAGTTGAATCTTTTTATTACCTGTGTCAATTTGGGGGTTAACTTCTGAATGCGGGGAACTAATGCACCGAGAGAGCGTGACGTTTTCTACTTCTACGCCACTGGGGAGAGGGCGTTGGATGGCGGCGGAGGGGTGTCGCGGACGAAGGACGAAAGTAAAGAGCGTGGGGGTGTTGCGGACGAACGTGAAGAGGGTTGCGGAATCGCGGAAGAAAATGAAAGTGAACAGCGGACGGGGAGGAAGGCGGTTGAGGAGGGGGATCGGTAAAATGAGGAACCGGATCCGGCGTGTTCCGGCACATATTAAGCCCTGGCTATACATGTAAAACAATGCTTGCAGTGCACACAGTCATTTTTTAGCTTACTGTTTTTTCTTCCTCGGCATTATACTCAACGGCAAAACCGAAATGTCCCCACATTTGAAAGACACTTTTGCTTCCTTGTAGTGTTTCCTAGTGATGTGCGGATCGATACTAAAATATCGATATCTCCGATACCAGCTTTGTATGTACTAGAATCGATTATCTTATTAAAATATCGATATTTCAATAATTTGGAGCAAATATGTAGTTTATTGGAAATAGAAATACAGTGGAAAGTAACCACAATTACCCTAGTTTATCTGAATATGCCAACGTAGTCGGAACTACTTGTTCTTCCGCCTGCAAAGTCTTGTGCGTAATATGGCACAATACAACTGCAGTCAGATCACGCTAGCTAGCCAGTAGCCACTACTCAGTCTGCTGGCACATGTGTTTTAGTCACGCTGTCATTGAATATGGGTGACCGCAAGCAGTTATGTGTGGAGCTACTTCACTTCCATAAACGCAAACGGTGCAGTTTGTGACACGTGTAACAAAACAGTGAGGTACTGTGGTAATACCACAAACCTAATCAAACATCTACATAGTAATCGCAAGACAGAATATGACAACGTCACGACTAGGCGGTCAGAAGAGGAGGAAAGGAGAGGCACAGGTGCTGCTAGGGCGAGAGAGACATCGCATTCAGAGTCCTTAGGTGCAGCAGGCAGGCACTATCCAGGTACAGAGGGAGAAAATTCGGCGATTTGGCTGTATTTTGGGGGCTTGGGTTTTTTGTGACATTGATAAAACAATGAAAAAAGGTTCAAAACACTTTCATGGGAACCGGATTAACTTGTCACTAAATGTAGAAGTGTGATTTTTTTTAAAGATGTTCAGGCTGTTATATGTTCAGTTTTAAGATATACATGCTCAGATGCTGTCAATAAATATGTTTAAAAAGTTGGCTTTGTATGATAATTCTTCATCTATAAACAATAAACAAGAATAACCCGTAATATGTCTCGTATTCAGTACGAAGTGACACTTTTAAGGACACTATTGCTACTTTAATTTCCCAAACAGTCATTTTTGGGCAAAGTATCGGTATCGGATCAGTATCGTCGATACTCGCCTTCATTTTACTTGGTATCGGATCGGATAGGAAATCAGTGGTATCGCACATCACTAGTGTTTCCTCTTCACCTCCACTCACCATGGCCGTGAAATGGTGGTTAAGCGCCCTCTAACTTTAGAGCATAGTTATTGAATATATACTCGCGGGGAGGAGTTTCCTCAACTCAGCTTGTGGACTTACAGGCACACACAGACAGTCAATTCGGTGAAATAAAACGCACATAAATTTTTTAAACGTAAAACCGAGAAAACCGCAATTCACAAGTGCGTATTATTGAACCGTGGATGCCGTACCGAACGGTTCAATATTATATTGAGAATTGTGGCATCACTAGTATGTATGTACCCTGTATGTAAATATAGTCAAGGAAATGTAAAAATTGCATTGTTGGAAGAATTGTGATATGCTGGAGAAAAGTACTATTACCCAAAGCTACTTGTAGTGTAATTGTACCTCTGATTATTTTTGTCATTTTTACAGGTTCAGCAGCATGTGTATTACAGCAGAAGGCTGTGCTGCTTTGGCTTCAGCATTTAACTCAAACCCTTCACACCTGATAGAGCTCAATTTGAGTGGGAATAAACTAGGAGACTCAGGAGTAACAGAAATCTGCAGTCCACTGGGAAACACACAGTGCATGCTGAAGATACTCAGGTCAGAGTTTGCTGAATTTGAAGATGAACCAAGGATTTCTGTCAAACACAATGGGCGCTGAGAATACTTAATACCATAATCTGAAAATGTCACGTTTTTATGAAATTAATAATTAATTACATTTAAAACTTTTCTTTCCTCCAGTCTTTCAGACTGCAGTATCAGTGAAGAAGGTTATAAAGCTCTGGCTTCAGCTCTGAGATCAAACCCTTCACACCTGATAGAGCTGGATCTCAGAGGAAATGATCCTGGACACTCAGGAGTGAAGGAGCTCACTGATTTACTGCAGGATCCACACTGTACACTGAAGACACTAAGGTGAGACATGAGGAATAGTAAATTGATAGTTTAGTAATTGAATGCATGAATGTTTAGTGAAACTATTTCCCAGCTTTAGATTAATTAATTCCTGCATCATCTTCTCCTCTTCAGGTTTTTGAGTTCTGCTGCTGATGAAGGCTGTCAGTTTGTGACCAGAGTTGTGGGTGAAAATCCGTTACTCCTGAAAGAACTGAATCTGAGTAATTGTGAACTAGGAGACACACGAGTGAATCAACTATCTGCTCTACTGCAGGACAAACACTGTAAACTTCACACACTCATGTAAGTATTTACCTACTGTTTGGAGATATTTTAAAGGCTTAGAGTGGGTCACAGACAAGAAGATAAGCCTACCTCGTCACACCACTTCTTTCTTATGAGAGTACATATATCGACAGAAGTGTATTTTGATTTGAAGAAAATTCTATTCACATTTACTCAATCTTCTTGTTTATTTTATAAATAATTGACCAACAAAAATGCATCAAAATAATAATTCCAGATTGTTCCAAAGTCAGTAATCGTCCAACAAAACTGTATGAAGTAATCAAAAACTGTATCTGATCCACTCCTTTTTTTCAGTGTACTTGCGTCCTATTTACCACGCCTTTATTGATGTTCACAACTAACAAATTAAATAACAAAACAAAAGACAATCAAGTAATATTTAAGCTAAATACAATTACACTTGCAATAAATGTCTATTACACAGTTTTTCTCCTAGCCATCAACATTGTTATATTGCGCAACGTGACACATTTACAATCCTGCATTCTGCAGCGCAGGGGTGTCAGAGTGTTTGAAAAAGTACAATGTCACTCAGCTTTTCCAGCTTCTTTTTGTCCTCAATCAAAGAGTGAAATAGAACTTTGTTTGAAGTATAACAGGGCATTGACACTAAAGCCTTGTGGCTGGACCCTGCCTTTACTCACATTACTCAAAGTACTGTACACTATAACATGACTATAACATGAAACTAGTTTTGTTACTGTCAATTAGGTTATTTTCATGTTTCAGAAGAGAATGAATTAAATAAAACAATGAATCATTAATAAAACAATGAAGAAGGCTACTTCATTAAGGAAAGGTAAAATACTGGATTATTTAAAATTGTGACACTAAAAGCAGAGCTGAAATACAGTCGGTTTTAGCTTAATATCACACTAAAGTATACTGTCATTGTTTGTCTTTGCATTTTTAAGTACTAAGATAGAGCTGCACAATTTATCATTAAAAGGCCATTCAATTTAAATTCCCAATTTTCAATTTAACAGCCATATGATCTTAATTCTACATAAATTACCATGATTTGCAGCATTTGAACCAGAGAATGCCGTCCTCATGTATGGACAACGTCAGTCTATATATTTTCAACCAGTATTTTTATGTATGTTTAAAAAACCCAGAAGTACTGAAAATAACAGTTTATAATTGGGTATAGACATTGATGTCAGGGGTCATGATCAAAATTGAAAGTGAAAGACTAGATTTTATAAAACTAGCTTTCATAATATACAAAAGTAAAATCAAAAAAGTAGCATTTACACATTTAAACGACCATTGAGAATTGCAAATCACAATTTGAACAAATCAAAAAGCAATTAACTTCCTTCAAAAAATGATCATTTGCCTAGTAATAAAACATGAAGTCTTTAAATGTCCACTACCCAGTATTTGAAAATTGCTTTTGTCCACAGTTTAAGCCAGAGTCCAAAAATCACACTTGCAGTTAATCAGCAGTAAGGGGCATGTCCTTTTACTATAGCAGAAATATCAAAACAGGCGAGGTCTTGTTGGGTTTTGGGCATGTTTGTTTTGGTCCTGTTAACACTTGTCAATTTTTTGCTCATTGCACTTTTAAGTTATTAAAACAGTTATTCTAACTGAGATAAATAAGCCATAATACGGCTTAAGATCAAGCATTCTCATGTGTACATTTGTAATTTATTTGTCCATATGTAAAAGTTACATGCCTGCAAAGAAAAAATATTTATAATTCAGTTGGGTAGATACTCAAAGTATAGTATAGTGTTTATAGAGTATACTAGTATATATTTAGGTTTGTGCATGTCACATTTAGTCCAGCACTTCTGTGTAATTTTAATGTTACATCATTACTTGCCATGAGTGTAATAATAATTTGAATGGATTTATTAATCTGCAGGGGGCGCCAGGGTTTAAGGTTTATTGTACTTACATTTTACCTCATGATTCCCTTATTCTATCTTTTCTAAACTGCATTTACTATTGCTGAATTTTTAGTAGAATGCACCTTTTGCATTGATGTTTTCCCTGGCAGTTTATTTACTAAGTAAAGTTTATTAATAAAGCACATTTAACTTCAGTGTGGTACTGACAAAACCAAACACAACTAAAACACACTTATTTGACACATATTTATCTCTCTTTATTCTTCTCAGCAATCACAGAATAGCAGCTTGTAAAGCCTGTGTCATGAACAGTGAAACTTACAAGAAATAAAGCATGCAATATTTAATATTAATATCTTGAGTCCTTTTTAAGGTTCTTGTGTAAAGTGACATAAATAGCTTTATACACATAATACAACACTATTAGAGAAAATACCATGTGCACTCTCATAGAGCATGCAAATAAAGAAATCTCTCATTGGACCATACATAGTTTCTCTGGATGCATGTTAGTTTCTACTGACAGACAGACAGACAGACAGACTTTCGTAGACGCTTTTAAGTGACTTACAATTGAGTAGTTATTCAGCGATTTAGAAAGAAACTCTTCAATACACACAAGAAATGCTAATCAGGGGAGGAGAGAGTTTGTTTGTTTGTTTGTTTGTTTGTTTGTTTTTTAGAGAGAATAGTGTTTCTACAGGTGGTTTGTCAAGCCCACTCACCTGTATGAAGCTCACTTTATAAATGCAATTTTTAAGATGTTGAGTGATTGAGTGAAGAAAATGTCTGGTGCAAATGTGCAATACTGGTGCAAGTGTCGGTTAAAATGACATAGATGAAAGAGAGTGTTTTCTACAGGTGGTTTGAGCCCACTCACCTGTGTGAGGCACACTCAGAATTGCATAATGTTTTGAGGTTGTCGTATGGCATGGTGGGGGAGAGAAGAGGGGTCCTGGTTTTGTTCACAGGGGTTCAGGTGATTCTGGAAGAGATGGGTTTTTAGTGGAATGATACTAGTAAATCAACATTATCAATTGAGAAATTTATCAATTTCCTCTCATTCACTGCCAGTGGCTGCAGCTAAATAAATTTATTGCCTGATATTTTACTTGTCTAATTAGGCAAGTCATTTTTTCTTTCACTTGCCCGTCCAAAACATTCAATTGTCTATGCATAATAGTGTGATAAATATATCTCTTTTTTTTTTAAATCTAGTTCATTTCTTACTTTTTGTGTCTTCACAACTGGGGTAATCTTTTAAACAAACAATGTGATTTGTTTTTTTTTTTTATATCTATCCAGAACACTAGTAAGACCATCTTTTGTTATTAGATGTGTATTGTGGTTGAACTAAACTAAAGAGTGTTTCCTCTCTTTGTTCTCTTTGTCTTCAGGCTGAATAATAACAGGATTACAGCAGAAGGTTGTGCTTCTTTGACTTCAGCATTTAATTTAAACCCGTCGAACCTGATAGAGCTCAATCTGAGTGGAAACAATCTAGGAGCCTCAGGAGTAGAGAATATTTGCCCTCTGCTGAAAAATACACAGTGCAGACTGGAGAAACTGACGTGTGTAATAATTTATCAAATTAATTTCCAATAGTATCTGGATGCATTCTTGGATTTGCAAATTGAGACTGCATATCTCAGACAATGTCAGACACAATGCACTCAATGGAGCTAGTGATGTCACTGTGAGGGGTAGGGTTCTGTCTAGGGTTGGGGTCAGGTGTGTGCATTAAAAGAATTGCATGCAGCTCAGCTTGCAACCTCACCAAGTCTGCATCCAGACTCCTCTCTTAATTTCTTTATTTGAATGTACAATGTTTAGTTTGATTTAAGTAATAAGAAAAAAAAGTTTTTAGTTACTATTTTCACTTTTCTTTGCTTCAATATTCTGCCTACTGAAAATCTTTTATTGTGTTTGACTGAACGTTTTAAAACAACATAAGGATGAATGTATTCATTCTCATCAATTTGTTTATTAAAATAAGTTTTGTTTATGCACGTGACATTTTGCCAATACCAGTAGATTAGTACAATATGCCATTATTTTGTAACGTTTTTCAATTCTGTAACTATCATTTTAATTATGTTGCTTTCATATATAATATAACTTTTGTACATAGGTATTTTATTTGTAGTGCAAAACTTACAACTTAGCTTCTTTAACATACAGATTTTCAGACTGCAATATCAGTGAAGAAGGTTATAAAGCTCTGGCTTCAGCTCTGAGATCAAACCCTTCACACCTGATAGAGCTGGATCTCAGAGGAAATGATCCTGGACAATCAGGAGTGAAGGAGCTCACTGATTTGCTATGGCATGGACGATATAAATTGAAGACTGTCAGGTGATTAATATTTTCACACACACACACACACACACACACACACACACACACACACACACACACACACACACACACACACACACACACACACACACACACACACACACACACACACACACACACACACACACACACACATGTTTGTTTTTGTGAAAAGTGGGTACATTACATAGACTTCCATTCATTTTATACAGATCAAACCGTATATCATATTGCCCTCACCCCACCCTACCCCTAAACCCAACCATCACAGGAGACAGTGTACAGCTTTACTCCCTGAAAAAAACTCATCCTGTGTGATTTATAAGCTTTTTGAGAAGTCAGGACGTCCCCAATGTCCTCATATTTCACCTGCTTTTTGTAATACCTGTGTCATACCTATGTCATTATACAGATTTGTGACCTGATATGTCACAAAAACACCTACACACACACACATACACACACACACACATGTTTGTTTTTGTGAAAAGTGGGTACATTACATAGGTTTCCATTGTTTTTATACTGTACAAACTGTATTTTCTATTGCCCTAACCCTAAACTACCCCTAAACCCAACCATCTCAGAAAACTGTGTAATTTTACTTTCGGAAATAAAAAACTTATTCTGTGTGACTTATAAGCTTTTTGAGAAATGAGGACATCAGCTATGTCCTCATATTTCTTGTCCTCATATACCTATGTCATTATAACGATTTATGTGCTGATACGTCACACACACACACACACACACGTATATGAGTACATAGTACATATTGTCATGGGTGGTCATGTACACAGACTCAGATGTCCTCTATGTGGAATAAGCAGGTTGGCAATAGCAATGGAAATAAAAAGCTATTAAATTAAAACTCTATAAAATCTAATATATATTTGATCTAATCTATAATTCTTCTTTACCTTCTTTAGGTTTTTGAACAGTTCTGCTGCAGTCGAAGCTTGTGATTATCTTACTAATGTTCTGGGTATAAGTCCATTATTACTGATAGAACTTGATCTGAGTGAAGATAAATTAGGAGATCTGGACTGGGAGAAACTCTCTGCTCTTCTAGTGGACTCCCATAGCAAAGTGGAGAAAATCAAGTGAGTAAACATGATTTAACATCAAGGTTTATTAAGAATATAATGCTAATTCAAAGTGGTTTATAAGAAGTTGTTTAAAATATTTTGAAAAATTGAAAAAAACACTGGGGAACATTGAACAGGGAGATATTTACGAAGACATAAACACTAATTACAAAATCTTGTCCAGAACTTTGAAAACAATCAGTAAAACAGCACAGTGTTCAGTAAATACAGCAGATATTCACACTTTTCACACTGTGTCCTTGGCTGATCATCTTGATTTCACACCTGTCATATAGAAGACATACAGTATAGTGTCATATAGTTCGAATTCTATTTCTGAGTATCTTTTAAACTTTTTTAGGACAGTTCTCTAAAACCCGGTAGAGTTGCTTCAATCATGTAAATAATTCTATTCCACTTGAATTTAATTTAATGCTGTTTTTGTGTTTAGGCTGAATAATTGTGAGCTGACAGAGAAAAGCTGTTCAGTTCTAGCTACTGTTCTCTCCTCCAAAACCATCCTGAAAGAGATGAACCTGAACAACAGTCGTCTGCTGGACTCAGGAGTCAAAGAGATCTGTGAGGGACTGAAGAATCCTATGTGTAAACTGAAGATACTCAAGTCAGTGCATTTCAATAGCAGACACAGGGGATTTTTTTTATTATAGCTTTTATTATATGTTGAAAGAATCTTATGAGACACTTTAGAAGAAAACTACACTTTGGGAGGACACTAGATGACCAATCACTCTGAAGAGTACGAAAACGGGCCAATGAATGCCAATGAGTTGGCAAAACGTGGCTCCGCTGATGCCGGTGTGGTGAGAAATCGAGTCCCCCCTGCAATCGAGTCCACTTAGGACCCCAAAGAGATCGGCTGCATTGAATGCCTGATCAAAAGTGCTTTTTATAGTCTATATATAAGGATTTTAACAAGACTTATCATATTATGAACATTAATATCGGTAACTACATGTTTTTATGTATTTATATGTACATTATATATTTACATAAGAAGTGGTAGCTCGTTGTAGGCTAAAATCAAAGCACGAAAGAGAAATTCTCCATCTTTTATGTCATTATAACGCTCTTTTAAATCACATACATTTAAACGAGATTTCGCTGCATATATTATCTATTTTTTTAATCAGGCGCTACAAACTATACCTATTTCATTTCATATACCCAATTGTCAGGGGGGACTCGATTTCTCATGACACCGGCAATAAATCATTAATAGAGTATTTAACTAACGCAACCTTCCAATGCCCCTTTTAATTGCCATTACATGGGAATAATTAGAAAGAATTTAGATCTGGGGTCGTAAATGTGCCTTTACCTAGCTAATTGTGGATTTTTTTTAATTACGACAGTACATTGGGAAAATGTGCCAGTCCCTGAAGGGGGAGGACGCAGCGGAGGCCACCTGCTACCCAAGACGGGAGACTTGATGGCAATAAAAGCATATGGACTAGCCCTATCCAGGGGGAGTGCTACACATGATAAGCTGGTTAGCGGGTAGGGAAGACACGTGTCAGCCTTAGAAGGGGGAACACTCCATGGCTGAATAAGCATATAGGACCACCATAGGGGACCACGCATATCTGGCACTGGACCCCAGCATGCGGGTAGACCAAGCAGGCATACCAAACATCATACTGGGCCAGGCATCCGGCTCCTCCACTGAGAAGGAACTCTCTAGGTTTCGCCAAATGGGGAACTCGCTTAGCAGAGCAGAATAAGCGCACATACCTCTGTGTTAGGGAGCATGGCGCAGCAAGCGTTTTTGACACCGAGCATAGTTTCCTCCTGATTGACCAGGGTCCCCAGTAATCAGGAGGAAACGGCTCCACTCTAAGATTGTATAAAATAAAAGCGCAGAGAGCCACCACGTACTCGTGCCCAAAAGGAGGCACCACTCCTATAAGTGTGCTCTCACTCCCGGGGGACACGCTCATCCTGGCACAGCGAAGTGAGGGCGATTGCATCAACTATCAAGTGGACCCACCTTTGCTTTGATACAGTACTTCCCTTCTGCCGATCATAATAGAAAAGAGCAAAATAAAGGGCGGTAGAAACCTTGGGCACATAGCTGGACTGGGGACTCAGAAAATACGTGAGAGTAGGCCGGTCCAAATTCCTAGTGCAATTCACTGACTGAAAATTCCACTGACTCTCATCCTGACTCTCCTGATCGAACCGACGCAACCAGCAGAGCCTTCATAGACAGAAAACGTATTGATACTGAATCAAGTGGCTTAACGGACCTCACCGTAACTCCTGCGGCTTAGAGAGATCCTAAGAAGGAATAAGAGGGGGGCGGGGATGGAATTAACTGTCTCGCACCAAGCGCCTCCGAGGAACCAGCTGATGAGATTATGCTTTCCCAGCGCACTACCATCTGCCTCTCCATAGAGAGTGGAGATGGTAGCACATCAGACCTTCAGTGTGGAGGGTGACAGCCTGCACTCCAGCTACCCTGAAGGAAGAAAACAGCACTAATCTGGCATGTCCGGGGTTCTTCTCAGAGTGAAGAGCTCCACACGACGAATAGGCTTCACTTTAGGATGCAGGCATGCCTATACAGTGTGCTCTAGCCTGAGTGATGGTGTTAACCACCAAACTGGTAGATTACATAAGTCCTCCACGCTTTGTCTAGAAACCATCCATGGAGGTTCCAGAACCCTGTGCAGGTGCCAGAGGGTGCCCTGTCCCAGAGAAAGGAAGTGCTTTTTCCGGGGAATTCGTCTGGGAGGGCCATCGCAAGTAGTGTGAGTTTGGAAACTCGGGTCCAGATGGGCCATGGAGACGCAGCGAGCAAGACCTGCTCCTCATCTCCCTGACCTTGCACAGTGTCTGTGTGAGCAGGCTCACTGTGCAGAGCAGAAAAAACAGCTGGTAAAGGGCCGCTCAGAAGCAGCAGGAATACTTGGGTTTCTCTGAAGTGTGCCCATATCAGCTGGACTGCGCCGGGGTGGAGTCTCTATTCTCCTCAGAATGCTAGTTGCCCTGAGAGCTCGCTTAGTATGTGATTGGCCTTAAGCGATTACTGCGTGTGACTCCAGAGGAGCAGACGGCGAGCGAGCTAAGACATGCAACGGGAGTGTATACCGCCCATACATTTGATATATGTTACCATTTCCATGCTGTCCATTCCGACCAAAACGTGTTTCCATTACAGAATTGGTAAAAATTGGTGAAGAACGAAAAACATTGTTAACAGCTTTAGGCGATTGAGATGCCAAAGGAACCGGGGTCCTGTCCACTAAACCACGGAAACATGCTTGTTGCACACAGCCACCCAGCCCATGCTGGAGGGATCATTCGATATGACAACATGCCTGGATACTTGTTTCAAGGGCATCCCGGCCTGTAGAAAAGCAAGATCCATCCAGGGACTGAGGGTGCGGGACACAGCAGAGTGATGGTCACCAGGTGTGCCTGGGGACCCAACTGTGGAGCCAGTGCTGAGGTGGTCTAATATTAAGCAACCCAAGCAGAGTGACAGTAGATGCCATATGCCACAGGAGCCTCTAAAATGTTTTCAGTGTGACCACTGTTTTCCTTCCTAGAGTACTCAGACAGGACAGCACCAGCCTGCGGAAAACATTTTTGGTTGTAACCCACTGCTCTTTTTTTGGGCATGATGAAGTACGGGCTGCAAAACCTGCTCTCCATCTCGGTTGGAGGGACCGGCTTGATTCCTTCACCAAAAGGACAGCAAACTCTTCTCGCAAGACAGGGGTGGACACAGCTTTGTAAAATACACACCTGTGAACTTGGAGCCCGTGGCAATATGGCCCGGCATTCCAAGCTGGAAGGCGGGGCGTACCCGACTGACAAGGCTCGGGTTTGCGCACCCAGGGAGAGAGGAAACTGCCCTTTATTAGTAACCGCAGGCCCAGAGGCCATAAGTGGTCATTTTAAAGTCACTGACGTTACCGACTGTAATCTTCGGCCCTCCACCGAGGAAAGAGCAGGTCCTCTTTTGTTCGAGTGGCCTGTCTGAGGGCTGTGTCGCCACATAGGATGACCTGAAATATGGGCGAGTAAGGAAAGCGAGCTTTGTCAACGTCACGTGTTTTAGCCAGGTACAGCCAGAGGTGGCGTTTCTGGACCACTAATGTGGCCATCATCTTTTCCAGGTCACGAGCGGCCAACTTGGTGGTTATGAGAGCATAGTCAGTTGCAGTGTGGAGCTCATGCATTAAGGCTGGGGAAGAACCACCTTTGTGCAGTTCTGCCAGCTTCTGCTAGGATAGGTGGCAATAGAATGCAAGGCGGAGGCAGCGTGAGCCGCAGCTGTGCAAGCTCTGGCCACGAGGGACTCAGATAACCTACACATCTTGGATGGGAGTCTACCGCCATCAAGGGTGGTGAGGGTGGGAACGCACTAGGATCAGGGAGAAAAATGGGCCCTCCTACTTGAGCTCACTGTGCACCTCTGGAAAGAAGGGGATGGGGGCTTAGAAGGATTGCCCTTCTTTTTGGGCCCCATGTAAAGCATCTTATTGGTCCAGAGGTCGAGCTGGGGGACAAGCCATCTCCAGCCCAACCTTCAAAGCAGCCTGGGTAAGCACAGCTAACATGTCAGATTCCAAATCCAAAATCTCACTAACACTCTTAAAGGATGGCCATGGATCCAAATGGTCCCTGGTGAGTAGACAACTGGTCCCCGGTGCAACCCAATGAGAGCGCGGTTGTCCCGGGGGATGTACCATCACACTCACTGGAAGCTTGGGCGAGCGCACTGTGGAGGAGTGGTGGGTCCATGGGCCCAAGGGCGACAGATAAACCCCCACTGTGATCCTCAGGTCTTCCCGTGTGCTAAATGCTTTTCTTGCAGGGAATTGCAGGGGTGATGCGCCCTAAGGCTAGAGTGCCGCGACCTCAGTTGTGCAACAGTGTTGCTCTCAGTGAGGGCATAAGCTGTCCGTGAGCACCTGCTTGACATGCTGAATCCCCAGACATGTGATGCAGTACTCGTGCCGTCATCTGGGGACCCCCGCACCCAGAAGTGCACGGTCGGAATGACATGAAAAGACGTGCTATTTGACCGTGTTGCTCTCTTAGGGAATTCAATTCAATTCAATTCACCTTTATTTGTATAGTGTTTATACAATGTAGATTGTGTCAAAGCAGCTTCACATAGAAGAGTAAATTGAAACAGTATCAGTTCAGTTTTCAGAGTTTAAGTTCAGTTCAGTTTAGCTCAGTGTAGTGTGGTTAATAATCACTACTGAGAGTCCAAACACTGTGGAGCAATTTCATCGATAACCAGCTCTACAGATCCCGAACCATGCAAGCCAGTGGCGACAGCGGCGAGGAAAAAACTTCACTAACCTAACCTGCACTGGTGGAATTGCTTGATAACAGATTGGCAGAAGTCTCTTCAGTCTCATGTGAGGGTCTGAAGCGAAAAAGAAATACACTACTAATAATTAATTACTGGCACCTGCGGAGCCGAGCTCTGCCAACTTATTGGCATTTATTGGCCCATTTTCTAACTCTTCAGAGTGATTGGTCGGGTAACGTCCTACCAAAGTGTCTCCAGACACACATCAGAGCTCCCATGAAAGGGAACTAAAAATGGTACACAGAAAAAGAAGCTTCAAAAGATTTTTTAGACGGTATGGTCCCAAAACAACTAAATTAAGTACATTCTAAACTCACCAAATAAAATTAAAATAAGCAACAAAAGCTCTTACCTTACTCCCAGTACAGCTGTTCATGACCATTGTTTAGTCACACTCATTAAATTGAATCTTTCACAAAATTATGGTGCTCACAACAGTCTTGTAAGAATGGGTTTATAACTACAGCGGTTCGAACTGTAGTTCTGCCTAATGACTAAAAAGTAATCAGTTAGATGGTGAAAAACGGTGCATTTCTAGTCAAACGATCTTTCTGCAATCTTATACCAAAAATAACAATAGCAAAAAATGTGGGAGAGTGTTCCTATTGTTATTATATGTGATTGTATTGCATTGCAATATGGAGCAAATAAGTGTTGATGTTAAATCAAAAGTAATTCACAGAATACTTGAAAATAAAATGATTTAATGACAATAATTATCTATGGTTACAACTAAATTAGTTACAAATAACTGTATAAAATGATAAAGCATGAAATGATAAAACATGTGATAATAATTGTACCCAGCTTAAATGTAAAATAAAATTACCTGAAAGAGAGAGAGAGACAAAGAGAGTAGACCCCAGAGAGAGCCTGATAGCAGTCGAGCCAGAGCTGGAGAGGAGCAGAGCAGGAAAAGAGGGAGAGCAAACTTTACCACCTATTTTGTCTCTTTCTTGACCATGTGACCAAAGCCCAAATACTGAGATATACAAACTGACCAATCAACATGTGACCACATCGTAAAATCCCCAAAGTCCACATGTTAAATAGGCCCTGATCTTATCAGTATCTGCCTTTGGAATCTGTATGGACCTTCTTGGTAAAAAAGACATGCTTTGCCATATAAACAAATGCATATGATTTGTCTTCCTACAGTCTCTCAATTTGCTGCCTTCCAGACACCAGTATTTTATTGCTTTCTAAAAATGTATGACTTTCTGACTATATGAGATCTAGTGCAAAGAGCTCTATTACATAAAAAAGCTCAGTTGATTTAAAAAGATGTTTCCCCTTCTACTAATGTACAGTTTAAAATATTTAAAGTTGAACTAAAACTATAATTTCATATTCAGTAATACATGGTTGGTTAATTCTAAACAAAGTAACTCCCCAACTTTAAATGCTATTTATTATGCATTGCATAGAGGTATCTTCAAATTTTGCACAACCAGATATCTCACACATAATATGATAATTCACACACTAGCAAATGCACTTATAATAAGTTAAGCCTTTGTAGTTTCTGATGTTTCATCTTATTTTAATTACTCTGCTTTATTTATGTATTCTCATCATTGATTGATTGATTGATTTTATTATTTTCAGGTTTAGTAAGTGTGATCTAACAGAGGAAAGCTGTTCAGCTCTGGCTTCAGTTCTCAGATCAGACTCCAGCAGTCTGAAGGATCTTGACCTGAGCAATAATAATCTGCAGGATTCAGGAGTGAAGCTGCTCTCTGACGGACTGAAGGACAGTAAATTGGAGAAACTCAGGTGAACTGATATTTGACATATTATAGAAGTGTTTTGCCTATGTTGCAGGCCCCGCCTCCGGAGACCCAGCAGACAGATTACTTTAAAACAGGATAAATGAATGAAAATCACGGAGTCACGTCTGCTCCTTTGCATCTCCTCTTATGATCTGCTCATTTATTGTACAGCATCAGAAAATAACAATACAATTGCTTTTAAATCGTTCACAATTCACAATATATTCACAATGTCTGTCTCTCATATTTTGTCACTTTACAACAGATGGAATCAATCATCAACCAATCACACTCTGTCTCATCTTCTAATTTTTCCCCTTTTAGTTGTCCTTAAAATACTCAGTAGACATCCTATCAATATTAACAATTATTAATTACAAATATATTATTTATAGATGTACATATATAGCTGTAAAATTAGTATAAACTCAACAATACATTTATTCTTAGCCAATGTAATGTCATATGGAGGCATTTTCAGAGAAACCCCTTAGCTGCAGCAGCTCTCCGTGCTTCTCTTCAGTGGGTGGTCATGTGACCACCAAGCATGCTAAACGCGAGTGCTGAGCCTCACGGAGCCTTTCAACTGTAATAAATGAACTCTTTACATGTCTAAACAAATAGATTTTGCCTCAAAACAAATAATACAACAATATAGACTAATATAGCGATCACTGGATCATACTTAACACTTATTTTTTTAATTAGTGCAAACATAACATAATCTCTCTTAAACACTCTCAACATAACATATAATCTCTCTTAAACACTCTTAAAACACCTCATACACTTGTACATATACCACACATTAAAATAATATACATTCACTGCAATGGTATCTTTAGTTTGTCCATATTTACCTGTAAAACAGGATAAACGAATGAATATCACGGAGTCACGTATGCTCCTTTGCAGCTCCTCTGATGATCTGAGAGAGTATATATCTATGGATTCTCCAGATCAAGTGTCAAAATAAAAGTCCTCTCCATGAAAACGCAAATATCCACTTTTTTGCAAACAAACACTGCATGAACATATCTTACAGCTATTAAACCCATCTATTGTAAACAAAACAACACAATTGTATATACACTTTGTGTGTATCACACCTATATACTTAATCAGTAAAAAATGTTTTATCCCTGTTCTAGTCTTTCAGACTGCAGTATCAGTGAAGAAGGTTATAAAGCTCTGGCTTCATCTTTGAGATCAAACCCTTCACACCTGATAGAGCTGGATCTCAGAGGAAATGATCCTGGACAATCAGGAGTGAAGGAGCTCACTGATTTACTGCAGGATCCACACTGTACATTGAAAAAACTGAGGTACTGTAACGTGATTAATTACATACATGTAAATTATTATCAGGAATACTGTTTTACGAATGCAACATTCAGCCCAATTTATTGGTGTATCAGAGTTAAAGTGATTTCAAGATGAACAAAAATCAGTTTATTCAAGCTATTTCATTCTGCAGGTTTTTAAGTCGTGCTGCAGAGGAAGCCTGCCAGTTTGTGAAAGGAACTGTGGGTGAAAACCCGTTACTCCTGAAAGAACTGGATCTGAGTGACCGTGAACTAGGAGACACACGAGTGAATCAACTCTCTGCTCTACTGCAGGACAAACACTGTACACTCAACACACTCATGTGAGTATTGTATAATCTGTTAGAAAAGTTATAATAGAACATTATTTTATATTTTCAACTATTTGTTTGGATCAGGGCTTGTTTTTTTTTTTACATTTTTGAAATAAATCGAAGAATGTTTCCTCTCTTTGTTCTCTTTCTCTTCAGGCTGAATAATAACAGGATTACAGCAGCAGGTTGTGCTGCTTTGATTTCATCATTTAATTTAAACCCTTCAAACCTGAAAGAGCTCAATCTGAGTGGAAATAAACTAGGAGACTCAGGAGTAGAGAAGATCTGTCCTCTGCTGGAAAATACACAGTGCAGACTGAAGAAACTGAAGTTTGTATTTTAATTTATGTACATTTCCGCATGTAAAAATACTATTATATTTATTTGTAATGTATTCTGTATTTTCTTTTTGCAAAATCTCAAAGATATAAAATTCATTACAAAATTTCTGTGATCAGATGAAAAATAAGTTTTAAATTATGATTATACTAATGTGCAATTTTCATTTTGTTTAGATTTTTTCCTTTGGCTACCATGGCTACTTCTAGCTTTAAATATATGTTTTGTTATATTTGTATATTTAAATAAAGCTGGTCTTATCATTTAAAAATTGATAGCCATACTTGACAGTTTTTTTCTAATTTATAGTCTTTCAGACTGCAGTATCAGTGAAAAAGGATATAAAAGTTTGACTTTGTCTCTGAAGTCAAATTCACACCTGATAGAGCTGGATCTCAGAGGAAATGATCCTGGATCATCAGGAGTGAAGGAGCTCACTGATTTACAACAGGGTGATTGCTGTAAACTCAAAACCATCAGGTACAATTGTCTTTGAATATTTACAAAAAAGAGACATCAGCTAGTCCAAGCAGATAAATAGGGCCATGTGGGGTTGGGATGACAAGAAGAAAAAATAGTAGAATTTAAAATGAAATAATTTAGCAATGTCACATAACTGATTTTAATCAGTTTTTAAACGATAATAGTTGTTTAATTGCAGTTATTGCATTTATTTTTTTTACCTAACTACTTCCATACAATTTGTTTAGCAATTCATTTTAAAACCCCTCCTTTCTGGTGATTAGAAACAGAATGTCATCAAGTGTTGACACAAGCAGCCAAGGTACAGACTATATGTATGAGCCCAATGCAGGAATAAATTTATAAAGCACTGCAGTTTGTACACCAGAATATTGCTCTATTCTTCATCATAACTCCAAGTAATAACAGCAACATACATTCAGTATTAATCAACAAAGTGGCAAAAGCTGAACTATTTTGAATTTGAACATTGACTGTGACATGCACAAGATTTGTTCTGCTGTGTAAGACCTTTGGTTGGCATGTTCAATCAGGTTTGTAGCTCAGCACTTTCTGTATGTGGTGTAAAAGCTTCTTTTCATACCGGACATGCTGTGCCACACTGTCTTTACATGATTTTTTTCTTCAATGTGATCCAAGTGTCCAGTGTGCAACCCCATTTAGCTGGTTTACCAGAGACCTTCAAAGCTGCATAGAGCAAACATAATCCCCACTAAATGCATATTTACAAAAACTGAGTACATTATATTTATAAGAAGGCAACCATTTTAGTCATATTTACAGGCTGTGATTTTGAAGAAGCAGGTCCAAATAAACTAAGTAATAACAAAGTCCCATGTACATATAAGGTTTAGAGCTTAGAGACTTTACGTAGTGTGATAAACCAACTAAACCAAAACTCTCTTTGTAGTATTGTATGTCTAAACAAATACAGAGCGATTTATTTTGATCTCTGTCTCCAGTTTTCAATATATGGAAATAATTTTCTGTTATATTAGTTCACAAAATGAATAAAAAAATGATTGCTTTACCTTAACATAGACCTACGTATGAATATGGATAGTAAATTCAGAAAGAAAGAAAAAAACATTTGTGCATGTGTAGATATTTAACATAACATAAACATTACTACAAGATTAAAAGACATAAAAATAGATTATTCAAACAAATAGATTATTTGTTGTTTTTTTTTACACCTTGTAAAAAAATATAACTGCATAATAGATTTACATGTATATAAATAATGCTACTACTGTATATTTTAAATGGCACCTATGGTGAAAAATCTACTTTTCAAGCTGTTTGGACAGACGTGTGTAGTTATGGTGTATAGACTGTCATATTGGGGTGATATTGATTGACCAAATTGATTGACAGGTGCGCATTACCATATCCTCAGTATGTCGTTTCAGGTCCGCCATTTTCAGCATGTGGTTCAAAGCGACGTCACCAAAGAAACACCCTTGCTCTATTTTTAGATGTAAGGCTCATTGTGCTCAACATTCACCACGTTATCGCCCTCCTCCGCGCCAGTGTTTGAATACATGTGTACTTTTCATTGCGTTTTTCTTAAATTTCAGCGGTTTGCATTTTCCGCGGTCACAGAAGCTCCCTGTCATCTTAACTAGGTGCAGAGCGCATTGCCTCACGTGCGCGTCCCTCCATTGGAAATAACGAACTAACGACGCCATGCATTTTGCGGTGTCGCAGATGAAAGTGAGGACCGGGAGGGAGGGGGTGCGTGTCGCGGATGAAAGTGAGGACCGGGGGGTTCGCTCACTATTCTGCCGCCTAGGTGGCCTCTATGGATGCGCTGGCCCTGCTCAGGACACTGTTCATATTTCTGCCGCGCCACAGAGCGTTACCTGAATAGTTTCATTTTTAATAACATGCGAATGTGCGCGTCTGGTGTGCCGTGTGGTGGCTCTGAGCGGCGCATCCGGTGTATGACGCCCTTTATAGCCTCAAGCAGGTCGTACACCAGAAGCGCCGCTCGGCGACACGCAGCGGCATGCATTTCTGAATTCTAAACATAAGGTTCCATCAGGGGACACACACCGGCGCCGCAAGTGTCCGATACTTTCAACTGTCATGTGTGCGCCGTGTCGCCGTGATGCCCTTCAGTCAAAGTTAATTCAATGTGCTTGGTTATTAGTCTCGGTGTACAAGCTCGGAGCTTTAAACTAGCACACAGTTGGCTGTAAAAATATACAAAGACACAAATGATTTTGTAGTCTCTGCTTGGTCTGTGTCCGAGTCGTGCATGTACGGCTGAATGCTGGTCCTCTCACTCATGTTGCTTCTCTCTGTCTGCCTGTCTGTTGCCATACACAAAGAGGGAGCTCTTGGCTCCGCGCCCTTGTTAAGTTGGGCGGGAAGTCGAAACTAATTTTCATGTGAAGCAACACACCCCTAAAACAGCGAACTGTGTACACACCCCTAAAATGGCACTTTTTAACACATTATAATAAAATAATCTGAATTGTGTTTTGAACTGAACCTAAACTGGCACACTCAGAAGAACCATAATATTAGTATTACATCTTAAAAAAGGGGTAAAATAGGTGCCCTTTAAATATAGAAAAAGAAAGGAACAAAAAACTAAAACAGAAATCCGACTAGGCTATATGGGGATGTCTTAAAAACAAATAAAGTTGTAAAATGTTGGTTTACTTTTGAATATTACATTATGTTTATTATTTTTTAGACTGTTTTTGTGGCGCCACATAAAGTCAAACAAGCCTCTAGTCTTCTGATCCTTATTTTAATAACAAAAAATTATATGATTTTGACTAATTATGCTTTTTTTATTCTCTGGCTTGTATCATTACATTTTCTCAGCAAAAGTGACTATTATATTATATCATATAAAAGACACTATCATATTTTTCATCAGTTTCAGACTGAACCTACAGTATAAAGGGATGGAAGCTGCAAAAAAAAGCATGAAATTCTAGTGTGTCTATTTTATGTTGTTTCATTTAGGTTTTTGAAGAGTCCTGCTGCACTTGAAGCTTGTGACTATCTTACTAAAGTTGTGGGTAACAGTCCATTATTACTGACAGAACTGGATCTGAGTGAAGATAAATTAGGAGACCTGGATGGAGAGAAACTCTCTGCTCTTCTGATGGACTCTCATAGCAAAGTGGAGAAAATCAAGTGATTAAAAATTTATTTATACATAATAACTTTTGATTGTTTATTTTTAAAGACTCAGTCATATGTGTAAGCATTCATACTGTTGATCTGATGTTATAAATGTTCTGAATAATAAATAATGCTGTTTTTGTATTTAGGCTGAATAATTGTGAAAAACTGACAGGCAAAAGCTGTTCAATTCTAGCTACTGTTCTGTTCTCTAAAACCATCTTGAAAGAGATGGACCTGAACAACAGTCGTCTGCTGGACTCAGGAGTCAGAGAGATCTGTGAGGGACTGAAGAATCCTGTGTGTGGGCTGAAGATACTCAAGTCAGTACATTCACCAGCAGATACATTGCAGATAACACCACTAGGCCTGTAGTATATTTACTATTTATTAATATATTATTATTACTTAACTTACCATGTAAAAAGTAAACATAACCACAATAGCTTTGCTAAACTCAATAACACCTACTACTTCTGTCATTCTGTCTCTCTGAGTCAGAGGAAGCATTCAGGCAACACAATAATAATGTAGATAACGTTAATTAAACATTATATTTCATTTGTGTATTTATATTCTCTAGTCTCTCAGACTGCAGTGTCAGTGAAGAAGGTTATAAAGCTCTGGCTTCAGCTCTGAGATCAAACCCTTCACACCTGATAGAGCTGGATCTCAGAGGAAATGATCCTGGACAATCAGGAGTGAAGGAGCTCACTGAGTTACTGCAGGATCCACGCTGTACACTGAAGACACTGAGGTGAGTAATAATATAGCAATCTTTAATGTTATGTACAAATGCAATGCTTAATAAAAAAGGATAGTATTCCATAAAAAAAAATTCAAACTGATGTTAGAATTCAGAGAGAACAAAAAGCTAGTCTGGTGAAGCTGGTGAAGGTTGTGACTGCAGCCACAGGACAACTATGCAATTGCTTCACCACACACCATCTGCAGGTGGAGACGAGAGACAGAGAAAGATCCAGTTCAGTGGATGAGAAGGTTTAGGACGACATGATGGTTGAGGGAATTGACCTTACTCTAAGCCATGCCCTAAAATTTCCACAGACCAATCGTGGGAATAGCTACCGTTGCCAGGGGCAGGAGGTCTGTCAAGCTTTCAAGTGAAGAAACCATACCGATGCGTTGTGCATGTGGTATCTTAAAAGTTTGAATGGGGTGGTGGAATATTTTGCCTTCTATAACATAAACAATTTTTATAGTACCTGCTTTCGGTATACTGTTGATTGGTTGGCGTTTAGGTTTTCATTGGCTTTAGCAACAACTAGACCTGATATTGGCACTGCATTCCTTTTGTTAGCCCTTGGCTTGTGGCAGACCTGTGGTAGACTCATGCAGGAGGACTTTGTTTGTGTTGTTGATCATGTGTGGCTCAGCATCTCTGACTCTTGCCAGGTTCAATGCATAGATTTAGACCCACAACATGTGAGTAGTAGCCTGGTGTGCTAAAAACATAAGCAAGAGGATGTTATCATAGGAAAGTGGTCAGGCTGATGTCTTGTATTTATTCCACAAGACTTATGGATCGCTTATTTAATTTATATTTATTAGATTATTTTTATATGGTCAGCATATGAGGGTTTTGAATTTAGCTTCAATTTTGAATAAATTATTTTCTAATCAATTGCATATTATGTTGTGGATATACCCTTCTAATGCATGCTGCAGTTCCCTTTGTCTTGCTCTCTAAGATATCTAAGATACCTGTTCACCAGCTTGACAGGCATAGTAAAAGTAACTCATGTAGTCAGGGCTTAGTGAAGGGTCAATTTGGCCACGACATTGGGGTCACACCTAGAGGTGGGTAGAGTATCCAAAATCTATACTCAAGTAAAAGTACAAGTACTTGTGGAAATTTTGACTCAAGTAAAAGTAACAATCTTAAAAAATACTCTAGTAAGAGTAAAAAAGTACCTGATGAAAAAATTACTCAAGTAAATAGTTACTAGTTACTTTTGATTTATACACACACACACACACACACACACACACACACACACACACACACACACACACACACACACACACACACACACACACACACACACACACACACACACACACACACATATATATATATATATATATATATATATATATATATATATATATATATATATATATATATAATTATTATAAATGAGTTATTAAAACTATTATGTTTAGAAATGTGCTGAAAAATTCTGTTAAACAGATATTGGGGAAAAATATACAGGGCATGGTTTCCGCTACATTCATTCTTCCATGGCGGGCCGCCACACCAAAATTCATTCCGCCACGGCTATATTACAGCTTCCCATTCAAAACATTCAGTCATTGTTGTTGTTTTTTAATAGCGGGTTATAATCGCACCAAAACGTATTAAAAAGTAAGAGAATTATAAGAGAATTATAACAGAGCAAACTTTTCTTTAACCGTAGTAGTGCTGTGCGTTATTTGTTTTACCCTTTACGGTGACATGCTGGCTGACTGACAGGTGCATGAGACATGAGACCAGCAAACACGACGTATAGCTTTCAGTTAAGATGAACACGGTTTTCATAAATATACTTTATAGATAAAGGTCTATGGTTCTGCATACAATGACTTTATCTGGCTGGAGTTTATAGCGGTTTCACTTTACTTCAGGACTGTTCAGCTACTTCAGCTGTTTCACTTTACTTCAGGACGCATTAATGCCGCTCTAGGTCTATCGGAGACATTCATAAATATTCCTAGCAAATCTAATAAATGTTGGAGTTGCAGTCATTTACCTCATTTACAATATATGAGATTTAAATACTGTATTTTAGTGACATTTTAAGCACTATTTTTAGCTGGATTAGCTTGTTAGATCGTCATCATAATGACACATTTAATGTACCAAAATATTTCTTAAAGATTTAGAATGAATAAAAATTAATAAATACTTATTTTTGAAATACAAATTTATTACACTATAAATCATTAGAAAAAATAGGAATCTGTTAAAGTTTTTAATTAAAAACTGTAGCCTATTGTAGCCTTAGCCTACAAACTGGTCAGAACATTCAACTGTCCTCAGTCAGAATTTGGCTATTTGAATAATAAAAAAATTCAAACATAATTATAATAAAAGGGCTTCACAATTTTTCTAGCCTCTCTTGTAAAAAAAGTACATTTGATTTGATTGAAAATTCACGGATAACAAAAATAGCCAAATTAGTTTTCAAATTAATTTTAATATAGGATTTTGCTTGGTCTTAAAGCCTTTTTCGATGGATTAATTTCACTATTTATGATGGCATAGCAGTCAAAATAAGACAAATGAGCTCATGTATGGGACAAATTCTGGACCTTTGTCAATGAGGGGTGGGTCTTTCGAACCACCGGAACCCCCCCTGGCTACAGGCCTGCATAGTTACCAGTAATAAGGTTCAAATTGATATAATACTACTTTTTTCAGGTTGGAGCTGGAATTCATGTATATGTTGCGATGTCAGTTCAATGTACAGCGTGCATCGCATTATCAAACTATTCTTGCTGACATCTTGAAGTGAAAACAGACTGAACTTGAGGCCGCGGGTGACCTGGTCCGATAAACTCACTGCACAGACAGCATGACCGTCCTTCTCGGAACCGCAGATGGCCATGGCGTGACCGCAGTATAACTCGCACGTCTTCCTCTACTTCAGCCATCATTCCAACACAGGCGCGCGCCTTAACCGAAAGCGGGAGATGCGTCTCTATATTGCCTTTTATTTTAATGTTTGATCTTCATCAGATTCTGAATCATCCTCAAAGAGGCTTTTCTTCTGGCTTGTTGGTTGTTGTTCGGGTTTGTTTGCGGTTTCTTCATTGTCTTCTTCATCAGAATCAAACACGATGTGTTTGCCTTTGTTTGCTTTCACTGCATCCTGAAAAATATGATCAGAATAAATGACTCTAAAACAAAGCGCTCTAACCATACGCATTTTATATTTCAAAGAATAATAATTTAACCCTCTGGTAGTCTTCGGTCATTTTAGATGGAAAAATTTTGTTTTTTGAAAAAACAAAAAACAAAAAAAACAATAATAAAAAAACCGCAGAATCATCAAAACCGCAGAATCATCAAAACCGCAGAATCATCAAAATGTTTTTGTGTGGTCTTCTTATAGCGATATGTACAGTTTTGGCTATAATCATAATACAAAAACTAACACTTCAAATCACCTTATTAAACTAAAAATATCTAAAACTTGTTAAAAGGATGTCATTTAGATTGTCTAAATGTATATTCAAATTCACAATTTCCAATTTCTTAGTAATGTCTTAAAAACTTGAGAATTCACGAGCAGTTTTGTAGATATAGTAATACTGGAACCTATGGACTGATTTCACGCGGCCACCATTATTAACAGCGAAATCGAGGCTGCGGTGGGAAGAAACCCACAAGAACACTGGAATATTGTGTACCTGGCTGTATATCTTAGCGAAGAGAAAGTGACACAAATTTATCATTTCACCGCCTTCCGAGTGACCCGGAGGTTCGTTCTGAATGGAAAGTGAAAATAAAATGGGATATTTGACCTCATTTTCAGCTAAGTTAAGGAATATGGCACTACTTAGCCAACGTTTTCTTTCCCAAACACACATTTCAGATGCCATTCATCAAACTCAAGTTAATGAACTGATTCTTTCACTATATTAGACTTGTCACGATACAAAATTTCCGTAATGAAATATAAAAAAAACCCACCCATTTCTCGTTAATATTTAAGGCACTGTTGATGGCGTTCTTAAACAGCGCTGATTGGCCATTGAGTTCACCTGCTCAACAGAAATTACTATGATTGGCTGTGAGGTCATCAGTTCACCAAACTCACAGCTGTTTACTGAGTGCAAACAGACGAGCGATCCGCTGATGAATCCACTGATCTTCACGGCTTTAAAACGATCCAATGTCCGTCTATGTGTGTTTTCAATCTGTGAAGAGCGGTGAACTGATACATTTCACAGTTATTCTGTTGAGCAGTGTTGAATACTACAGCAAATCAGCGGTGTTTATGAACGCGCTCAGCGCTCAAACTTCAGTACCGTGACAACACTGTTACAGACAACACGAGGATGTGCTACAGAGGACTGCAGTGTTTTATCGCTCACCGGGTTACATAGGCTAAAGCAGGGAAGCCCCCATGGTGTTTACCTGCTGCCATGAACTGAAGCCTAGGAGGACACTTAAGCGTATCACTCTTAAAGAGATTGTGATGTTGTTTGATGCCTAATATGCTTTTAATTGTTTAAATTAAACTGAACTGAATGATATTAAAGTGTTGTTTACACCATTGATGCATTTTGAAGTCGCAGCAACAGCTGGAGGTTTGTAGTACACAGCATGTTGTTGCAATGTTTACAGTGCCGGTCCTAGGCTTCCAGGTTTCTTCCCACCACAGCCTCGCTTTCGTGAATTAAAATGGCGGTTGCGTGAAATAAGCGTATAGCAACCTCTCGCGACACAACCTCTCCAATGCGGCCCCTCGCGATATTTGCAAACAAAACATATGGATCATATTTATTATCATTTGACAGTAACAGAGGAACGCCGCGAAATGTAGCGAAGTAAGAATAATGATTTTTCGCTAATAATTCACTTGAGTAAGAGTAAAAGTACACATATTTTAATGTATTCAAAAAGTACACGTTACCCAACAATTTTACTCAAGTAAATGTAACGCAGTAAATGTAACTCGTTACTACCCACCTCTGGTCACACCCCTACTCTTTGTGTCATAGGATTTTTAAAGCCCACAGAGATTCTGGAACCTTAGTTGAATGTTTCATCTGTAAAAAAAGAAGTGCTTCTTACAGTACTGTATAGTGTCTCTGTCTCTAACTGGGACCCACATATACCACAGTCTGAGGACCCCCTGCTGGACTTAGAGACTTTCCCAGGTGGTCTCCCATCCAGGTTCTGACCAGGCTCATCCCTGCTTATGCCGAGTTCAGACTGCATGATTTTAACCCCGATTTTGACTCGCCAACAGGTTTTGAGAAATAACCGACAAATGCCTGAAATCACAGGCAAATCGGTGCTCGTTCACATAAGTAACAGTCACACAGTGTGAACTATCAAAGATAGATAGTTCTGAGAAAATCTGAGAAAATCGCCGATGTGTCGCCGATGCCCGTGAAATATTTGGTGTGCTAAATAGCTGTCTGCGATTCAAATCATGTCGTGTAAAATGAGTTTTGACTGAAAATAACATCGGCGATTACCTACAGCCAATGAGAGAGCAGCATTCATTAGCATGGGTACCTGCAGGCCAGCGGGAGGATAAGGGAGACGTTAAAGGCGCTCGTTTTCAGTTTATTTGTACCCAAGAAATGGAGAAAAAAACTGGCAGAAGTTTGGCAGGAGCACCCGTGTCTGTTTGATGTGTCATGTGAGCAATATCACAACCAGGTCAAAAAAGAAAAAAAGTTGAGGAGAAATTGCTAATTCCCTTCAAACCCAGGTGAGCTAATATGAACATTGTCTACCCCATTAAAGGCTTCTTTCTCATTACGTAGTTAAAAACAAAAGATATACTACGTGTTTTTGGTTGTGAGACGTTTGGACAGAGCGATTCTTCCTATTGTAAAGTAATGCAGTGTGAAACCTCCTGTCGTCGATCCATCTTGCAGTGTAAACAAAGTAGCGACAAAACTAGCCCAGATAGTCATGCAGTATGAAAACATCTGTGACACGACTACTTTGAAAATCATACAGTCATAACAGTGGCGTAGCACAAAATGCAGGGCCCCCTTGCAGGGATTATTGACAGGGCCCCCTGGTAAAGAAGGGTGGTGGGGTTGTAGGTTTTTGAGCAATCACAAACTGAAGACTGGGGAGGGACCACTACGCCACTGGTCTGAACTCGGCATTAGTTTCAGTGCCATTATAGTGGCAAAGTGGCTTCAAGTCACGAGCAATCCAGTTTACTATTATAGATCAGTCTTGACTTTTAATATCAAAATCACTCTGCACCTTTAACATTTTTTGTCTTCAGGTTTTTGAGTCCTGCTGCTGATGAAGGCTGTCAGTTTGTGACTGGAATTGTGGGTAAAAACCCATTACTCCTGAAAGAACTGAATCTGAGAGATCGTGAACTAGGAGACACACAAGTGAATCAACTCTCTGCTCTACTGCAGGACAAACACTGTAAACTTCACACACTTCAGTATGTAACTGATATTTTAGAATGTTAACTATTAGAACTATTATATAGATTTATACTTGTGTTATATGTGTGGCTAAAACAAACTAAAAATGTTTCCTCTCTTTGTTTTCTTTCTCTTCAGGCTGAATAATAACAGTATTACAGCAGAAGGTTGTCCTGCTTTGACTTCAGCATTTAATTTAAACCCTTCACACCTGATAGAGCTCAATCTGAGTGGAAATAAACTAGGAGACTCAGGAGTAGAGAAGATCTGTCCTCTGCTGGAAAATACAAAATGCCGATTGGAGAAACTGAGGTCTGTATTTACATTATTGCACATTTCTACGTGAAATGTTAATAAAAATTTGAGTTTGATTTTATAAAGTTATGAAAATGTGATTGTAGTTGAACATTTTCACCTCTGTTTCACTGTGACTAATATTCTGCCTACCATCTCCTGTTTTTGAAACTATTATTTAATTCACATTCATCCATTTTAGTGAAGTAAGTCTTTTATAATCACCTTTAATTGTAATTATAATCACCGTTCACTCCGGGGTGCTTCTGCTCACAGTTTTCATCGACGTTTAATGCCTCGTGACTAAACAAAGGGCGCCAATGTGATTGTGCATACCAACATCAGGCATAAAAGCATTATTTAATAGAAACATCTCATGCTTGCTTTTTTTTTTTTTTGATGCACAACTTCTTTTCTTTCATGACTTGCACATTCATTAAGTGCCATCTAATGTCAGGGGGTAATTTTACTTTACACTCTTCTCTATGCCGATGAAAATTGCATGGGTTTAAATGAAGAAAAACGTCTCTAAAAACACTGACGATAAGTGTGAGTAAAAAAAAGCATCCCAGTGTATACAAGACTTTAGTGCTTGTATTTATATTTTCTATAGTAGATCAACATGCCAATCTCGTTTGTTTTCAGAAGTTGCTTATAAACTTGTTTGTTCAACTGTCTCTCAAAGAATAACAAATACTGTTATTTTCTAGTCTTTCAGACTGCAGTATCAGTGAAGAAGGTTATAAAGCTCTGGCTTCAGCTCTGAGATCAAACCCTTCACACCTGATAGAGCTGGATCTCAGAGGAAATGATCCTGGACAATCAGGAGTGAAGGAGCTCACTGAGTTACTGCAGATTCCAGAGAGTGCACTGCAAACACTGAGGTGAGACTGAATAAATTAAAACAAAATAAATGATATGCAGGCAATTTATTAATTACTATATTGTTTCACTAATGTAGTCTGCTGCATACATAAGGCATTTCACACATGTATCCGTTAGACTCTGCTGCTGTTTATCATTACTCTTCAAGGTTTCCGCTACATTCATTCATCCGTGGCGAGCCGCCACGCCAAAATTCATCCCACCACGGCTACATTACAGCTTCTTATTTAAAACATTTAGTCGAGTTTTTTATAGCGGATTATAATCCCACCAAAACATATTAGAGGTAAACCGCGCAAACTTTTCTGTAACCGTAGTAGTGCTGTGCGCTATTTGTTCAAGGTGACATGCTGACTGACTCTCTGACAGACTGACTGACAGGTGCGTGAGTCTAGCAAACACCGCGTAGCTTTCAGTTAAGATGAACACAGTTTCCATAAGTATACTTTATTGATAAAGGTCAATGGCTTTGCATACAATGACTTTATCTTGCTGGAGTTTAATGCCGTTTCACTTTACTTCAGGACGCGTTAATGTCGGAAAACGCACTAAATCGCGCTTCAGCAGCGCTTACTGGAGAGCGCACAAGAAGATCTGCACTTGAACGTGTAAATTTGAGTGTGTGCAAGAAGTTCTGTGCTTGAACAGAGGAAATCGGCGCGCAAGCAAAGAGATTTGCATGCTCGTATTACATGAATGCCATCTCGACTTGTAATACTGCGTGTAATATTTGTCTTTGAAATAGTTGGCAGATCTGTGTAAAAAAAAAAGTCCTGCCGCCACTGCTGGAAAAAATCCTAGGGGAAACACTGCTCTTGGTATAATTGAGACTTTGATGAATCCTGCTTCATCTTCTCTCCTGCAGGTTTTTGAGTGGTGATGCAGATGAAGCCTGTAAACATCTGAGTAAAGTTCTGGGTGTAAACCTGTTACTCCTGAGAGAGCTGAATCTGAGTAAATGTGATCTTGGACACTCCGGATTGAAGAAACTTGCTGCTGTACTAAAAGATAAACACTGTAAACTCAACACACTGATGTAAGTTATAGTAACACTTTAAATGAGTTTATTGCTGGTGTGTGTTATGCTGAATAACATCTGACTTTAACTGTGATTGTGTTTCTTTGAACACAGTCTGAATAACAGCAGCATCTCAGAGGAAGATTGTCGTGTTCTGGCTGAAGCTTTTAATTCAAACCCATCAAATCTGACAGAGCTGAATTTGAGTGGGACTAAACTCACAAACTCAGGAGTGAAGAGCTTCACCACTCTGTTTCAAAACCAACAGTGTAGACTGGAAAAGCTGATGTAAGTTTTTCCCCTGAACCATTGTGTAAAACAATGGCCAACTACCCATAAATATAATTAAAATTGTTAAATTGTGTTTATAGCTACATTGCATAGCATTTTCTGTCTCTTCTACAGGTTCAGCTGCATCAATATTACAGCAGAAAGTTGTGCTGCTTTGGCTTCAGCGTTTAACTCAAACCCTTCGCACCTGATAGAGCTCAGTCTAAGTGGGAATAAACTAGGAGATTCAGGAGTAACAGAAATCTCCGGTCTACTGAGAGACTCACAATGCATGTTGAAGATACTAAGGTAAGAGTTTGCTTAATTTGAATTTGATCATTTACCACCAACTACTCTTAAATAACTAATTTGTAAATAAGGCAGTGCTTAATAGACTCTTTTCACATGACGTCACGCGGTGTCCGGTTTCACTTCCGCCTACACAGAACTCCCCATAGAGAACTCACCCAGTCAGCTGTATATTTACTACAGATATGGTTAGATGATGACTATGACTGTTTTCTGTTGTCTGCATTCAAGGTGAGACATCTGACATCTAATAAAAATTACAGATCATCCAGATTTCTGCTTGAACCAAGAAAATGGGACTTTAATCAGAGTCTATTGCTTTGTGTTGCTGTCTTTACTGCAGATGAAGTTGGTATATACTTGTCAGCATTTGTCAAATAATGATTTCAGATGTTTACATGGGTGCTGAACATTTTTTATGTAAAATTTATTTGTATTATTTTTTGCGTCCTTGTAATAAAAAAAAAAACGTGGGTGTTTTACTGTGGTCGTTTACAGAGGACAGCTGATTCACAAACACGTTCATATTATTCACATTCTACTGCTCAGTTAACTCAATATTCTCTGACATTTTTTCTATATAGGTATTTTATTCATGAACATAAAACATTTAGGCGATGCAGTGGCGCAGTAGGTAGTGCTGTCGCCTCACAGCAAGAACGTCGCTGGGTCGCAGGTTCGAACCTCAGCTGGGCTGGGACAGTTTGGAGTTTGTGTGGAGTTTGCATGTTCTCCCTGCATTCCCGTGGGTTTCCTCCGGGTGCTCCGGTTTCCCCCACAGTCACAGCGTAAAATCGTGCTGGATAAGTTGGCGGTTTATTCCACTGTGGCGACCCCGGATTAATAAAGGGACTAAGCCGAGAAGAAAATGAATGAATGAATAAAACATTTATGTCTATTTAATATTCAAATTAAATGAAAAAGAATAACAATGTTGTATGTGACTCTTACTAACAAACAATCAAACTATAAAAATGTACAATTGCAAATATAACACCAAGAATACGGCATTTTAATTCAGTATTATTTGTTTATGAATTCATTTGTAACATTATTAATTAAAAGGTCATGCTAAAATTTATTTAAATCCACCCAGTAGGTAGCGGTAGGACACTGTCTTAATTAATGGTCTTAATTCATTCAAATGGAGAAACTGAACAAAACACTAATGAATCAATAAATAATAAATGTTGAAACTGGTTGCATTAATAGACATAACTACCAGGTAATATGCGAAGATTTAATAGAGAATTATACTCATGCTGGAAAATTTACATATAACAGATAATATAAATTTATTTATAGCAGCATCAAAGTAAAAATAGGTCCATTGTTAAGGAGATAAACTTAATTAATAAGTAAATGTTGCAAACATATACTTTCCTTGATAAATAATTACTTATTCCTATTTTAAATAACTTAAAGATTCGTTTTCAAACTCAGAAAGCAGTTCAGGTATTGAAAGAGAATCATTTGGACACATGCCCAATGCTTTAATAGTCTTAAATCAGAACGTGCAATGTTAATATTTTTATTTGTAAATTTTGCAGAGAAGTCTCCTATTCATTCAAAGGTAAACTGGAACTAAAAATACACTGCGTTGCCGATAGTGTCAGAGTTCTGCCACTCTGGTCTTGTTAACTCTTGTTTTGGTGGCAGAGTCCAGACACTAGCTCTGTCTTGTTGTGCTCGGCTCGAGTTTTCTCGGGTCGGGCACTTGCGTTCTGTCATTGTGTGTGTCTCTGTGTGCGCGCGCTGTCATGGGTGATCGCGGACCGTGCGCGCTCCCGCTTGATGCGGAAGTGTACGGCCTGCGCGTGCTTGTGAAGCGCGTACTCGTGTTTGTTTTGTTCTGTCTGCATCGCGCTGTTTCATTCTCAGCGTCTCAGTCTGGTTGGTTTTGGTTTCAGTTGGCGCTGAGATGAAACATGCGCGTTGCTTATGTGGGAGCGCACGGTAAGATGTTTCCATCTATCGTGTGCTCGTGTCTTGTGTTCAGTCTTCTGTTGGTTTTGTGTTTAGCTTGTGTTGTCATGAACACGCAGTTAATTTGTTCTCTTATTGGCTGCGTGTTCTAGTCTCGTGTTGTGTGAGCACATGGCTTGTTGTCTTTGCGTCATGTGCTCTCCCGTCTATTGTCTAGCCCCACCCTCCTTGTTAACCCATTATTAGTTTATCAGGTTCACCTGTTTGTGTGTTAATTTATGCTTGTATATAATCTCCTCATGTCTGCTGTCCTGTGCCAGTTCGTCATCTTTTCTCCTTGTCCTGTTGTTTGTAGCCTTGTCCTGTCCTGTTCCACGCCAGCCTGCCCAGTCAAGTTTATTTGTATGTTTTGTTAATGTTTTCCCCCTCGGGGTAGTTTATTTTAATGTTTGTTTTATTTTATTATTAATAAATACCCATTTTTCCCTGCATTTGAGTCCTCGCTCCTTTTCCCCTCCCACCGACCCTGACAGATAGGGTCAATATATGAAATAATAAATGATTAATAAATGATTCAGAGTGTGCAGTTATTATAAAGTGTTACCAAATCTTTTTTGAAATGAATAATTAATTACACTTGAAATGTGTTTGCTTTCCTAGTCTTTCAGACTGCAGTATTAGAGAAGAAGGTTATAAAGCTCTGGCTTCAGCTCTGAGATCAAACCCCTTACACCTGATAGAGCTGGATCTCAGAGGAAATGATCCTGGACAATCAGGAGTGAAGGAGCTCACTGATTTACTGCAGATTCCAGAGAGTGCACTGAAAACACTGAGGTGAAACACTATTAAATAATACAAAATTGTATTAAACTGAATTAATATTAGAAATATTATGTCACTGAATACAGTCTCTTACTCAAAGTAAACTCAAGATAAACCATTCCACACTCTGTTCAGCAGATACATTGTTGTTTTTCATTGTGGTTAGTAAAGAAATTCTGTTTCCAGGTTTTTGAGTTCTGCTGCTGATGAAGGCTGTCGGTTTGTGACTGGAATTGTGGGTGAAAACCCATTACTCCTGAAAGAACTGAATCTGAGAGATCGTGAACTAGGAGACACACAAGTGAATCAACTCTCTGCTCTACTGCAGGATAAACACTGTAAACTCAACACACTTCAGTAAGTAACTGATATTTTACAATGTTAACTATTAGAACTATTATATAGATTTATACTTCTTGTGTTATATGTCTAAATAAACTAAAGAGTGTTTCCTCTCTTTGTTTTCTTTCGCTTCAGGCTGAATAATAACAGGATTACAGCAGAAGGTTGTGCTGCTTTGACTTCAGCATTTAAATCAAACCCGTCAAACCTGATAGAGCTCAATCTGAGTGGAAATAAACTAGAAGACTCAGGAGTAGTGAAGATCTGTTCTCTGCTGGAAAATACACAGTGCAGACTGAAGAAACTGAGGTGTGTATTTACATTATTGCACATTTCTATGTGCAATTTTAATAGAAAAGAAATGAAAATGCGATTTTAGTTGAACCCTTTCATCTCTGTTCCACTGTGACCTATATTTTGCCTACCATTTCCTGTTTTTGAAACTATTCATTCAGTCACATGTTGTGGGACATTTTCTATTTTAGTGAATTAAACCTTTGATGCTTGTATTTATATTTTCTATAGTAGACCAGCATGCTAATCTCATTAATTTTCAAAAGTTACTTATAAAGCAGGTTACTTAAACTTGTTTGTTCAATTGTGTCTCAAAGAATAACAAACAGTGTTATTTTGAAGTCTTTCAGACTGCAGTATCAGTGAAGAAGGTTATAAAGCTCTGGCTTCAGCTCTGAGATCAAACCCTTCACACCTGATAGAGCTGGATCTCAGAGGAAATGATCCTGGACAATCAGGAGTGAAGAAGCTCATTGAGTTACTACAGGATGGGCGATATAAATTGAATACCCTCAGGTGATATACTGTGAACACATTTTAATTATTATTCCTGCAATGTTGCAATACTTCATCTTTATTTAATTTTGAACATAACGCAAACTTCTCATCTTTAGGTAAAAATGTACCATTTTTGTCACCAAAAAGGTCACTTGCAAGACTTAAATCTGTAAAATGTGTAAAATATAATTGGTAATTTAAACTGAAATGAGGTACAACAACCTTTACTTTGATTTGGTCTAAGTACATTCCGTTTACATTGATACCCAACCATACCAGGCACACGATTACATCAATAACTTCTGATGCTCTTTATGAAAGAATAACAAAAAGAATGTAGCAATGAGGGTGGTCTTTAAACTGAAAAAGGACATGTCACACTTTATTCATCAATCTGCACTGGCTGTCAATCGTCGCTTAGATTTAAGGTGTTGTAATTCTACTTTACATTTACATTGTCATTTAGCAGACACTTTTGTCCGAAGCAACTTACAAATGAGGAGGCATTTTTAAGTGCCCAGGTGTGGAAGAGATGGCTTTTGAGTTGTCATTTGAATGATACCAGTGAATCTGCAGTCAGAGTGGAAATGAGAAGATTGTTTCACCAGTGAGGAACATTAAATGAAAAGATTTTGTAAGGTGACTTTGAGACTGATCTGATGGCGGCACTCACTTATCAACCAGAGACTCCTGGAGGGGATGTAGACTTTCAGGAGCAGGTGGAGCTAAGAGGGTGCAGTACCAGTGACTGTTCTGTAAGCAAGCATCAATGATTATAATTTGATAGGAAACTTGATTGGTTACCAATGCAGAAATGTAAAGAGAGGTGTTGCATGGGCTGTCATGGGGTCATTGAAGACCAGAGGAGCTGCAGTGTTCTGGATCATTTCTAGAGGTTTCATGGTGTAAGATGGGACCCCAGTTGGAAGAGCATTCCAGTAGTTCAGCCTAGAAATGACAAGACATTAGACTAAAAGTTGTGCAGCATGATCTGTTAAGAAGGGTCTGATCTTTCTAATGTTAAAACCACAATCTTGCATGATCGATCTGTGTTAGTAGTGTACTCTTTGAAGGACAGCTGATTATCTAGGAGTTGCAGGAAAGATTAAAAATTCTTTTTGCCAGATTAAGCTGAAGTTTATGGTCTTTTATCCAAGCTAAGATATCCTCCAGACAGTGCGAGATTTTTGCAGCTACTGTTGGGTCTTCCGGAAGAAGTGAAAGATATATCTGCATGTCGTCGGCATAACAATGATAAGAGAAACCGTTTGATTGGATTATGTTTCCCAGTGATGCGATGTAAATAGGAAATAGAACAGATCCCTGAGGTTTCCCTGTGACCAGGCAACCATGAAAGATCTGCCGGTGAGGTAAGACTCCAACCAGCAGAGTGGGGTTCCAGTGATGCCCATTGAGGAGTGGGTAGACAGTGGAATCTGATAATTTACTGTATCAAAAGCAACAGTCAGGGCCAGTAAAAGCAGAATACATTATTAAATCCTGCTTTGAGCCTACTTCAAGTTTATGTGCCCAGCAGGAATCAAGTAGGCTACTGAACATCGATTTATGGTTCCATCCTAAAGGGGCAGAAAATATATTAGAAGGAACTTCTCCTTTAATGTTCCATCCTTGTGGAATGATTTTCCAATTATCCCCCATTATTTTTCAGGGACCATATTATTTGCACTGGACACTTACTTTTAGAAAATCGTGTTTAGCATGTAGGGGAGACACTCTTTCCTCTCCATATTCACCAGAATCCTTCTCATAAATACTGAATTTCATTGTGCAATTTTAAGTGTGTTCCACATGTGAGTGGGCTTAACACTCTTACCTCTCTATATGCACCAGACACTTTCCTTCAAACACTCCTTTAGAAAGACTCAAAAACATTTCAATACTGAACTGACTTAAACTTGTCATGGCATTTATACATTGCTGCTCTATGGTGATTTGAAGTGATTTTATCTTCTTTTGTAAGTTGCTTTGGACAAAAAGGTATGCTAAATGAATAAATGTAAAAGAGGCCTACTTTGTCTCATGGTTGTGTTGCAAATAGCACATTCTGTTGTGTGTTTGCTTAGTGTGAATAAGCAAAGTGCTGTGATTCCTATACCCCTAAATACATGGTGTTTTTAAGTGGAGTGAATGGTTTTAGGGTATTTATACCAACAAAATGGAATTGTCAGCTTTGCACATTTAAAGTCAATCCTACAGGTTCACCAGGTCAAGTAACAAAGGGTGCTTTCACACCTGTGAATCGATTCATTTGTTCCGAAACGGATTAAAATTGTTACAATGTTGCACTTTGTACTTGGTGCGGTTCGCTTTCACATGGCAAAGTTTCTAAACGGACCAAAATAGCTAAAACAAGTCACGTGCGAGTAAACTCTCCTCACATTGGTCAGAGTTTCACGGTTTGTTTTGCAGAGTCCCGCTCAGCTGTCATGCGTCCTTATTTTAATTTATGACGATGAGCAATAAGACATTATAAGCGAAAAGCTGCGCTTTCATTTTGAATGGTGACACCCACAGACGTCATCACTAAATATAGAGCAGAGGTAAGACTTTCTCATACCAGTTGGCTTATGCATCATAGGCTTTACATTATAGAGAGAAATAACAGATAAACCAAGACTGCAGTTCGGTCAATTTTCCTAACGGATAAACAGCTCTCGTTAATAGCATGCTTTCACTTTCGTATTTGACATGAAACCCACGTTTATCAGTAGGAATGACCTCCTGCCCTACTCATTATTCTCTCTTCATATAGCTGTATGCCTATGACATATCCATGACACACAGTGATATAGCCTGGATCGGATCTTATCGCTTTCTTACAATCGATCCGCTCCAGAGTTCGTTTCAATCGAGCCGAGACCAACTCATTCAGGCGATCTCGGACCGATTGTTTTGGTGTGGATCCGAGCGCGATTGCTGGTTTTACATATGCCAAACAAACCGCGCTAACTGGGCAAACGAGACAGGTTTCGAAACAAAAGTCTAGGTGTGAAAGCAGCCTTTTTCTTCCACAGTGCAGCTTTCCTGCAAGTAAAGCTATGTCTTTGTTTTGACTAAATCCCGTATGTTTAGTCTCTGTGTGTAGAGTTACCTGCCCTTTTGTTGGAACATGTTGCAGAGACGTTTGTTTAGGGCTTTCCTGTGGTCAGTCCACATGTATATTTCCATGTGTCATCTAAATAGGATATCTAATATAAATGATCTGTACTTCCTGTAGGCTTTTGAAAACTACTTTAGCACAAGAATCGTGTGACTATCTTACAAAAGTTGTGGGTAAAAGTCCATTATTACTGACAGAACTGGATCTGAGTGAAGATAAATTAGGAGATCTGGATGGAGAGAGACTCTCTGCTCTTCTGATGGACTCTCATAGCAAAGTGGAGAAAATCAAGTGAGTGAAGTTTACATTATAATTTGACTGGAACTGTCAGTTATGTGTAAGCTCTGTTGATCTGATGTGTCAAGTATGTACTGAATAATAAAAATGCTGTTTTTGTGTTTAGGCTGAATAATTGCAAGCTTATTGAAAAAAGCTGTTCAGTTCTAGCTGCTGTTCTCGCCTCCAAAACCATCCTGAAAGAGATGAACCTGAACAACAGTCGTCTGCTGGACTCAGGAGTCAGAGAGATCTGTGAGGGACTGAAGAATCCTGTGTGTGAGCTGAAGATCAGCAAGTCAGTACACTTTTCGTTAGATAGATAAATTGATTGATTGTGCACTTAGTGTTGGGTGTATGGCCATGTTTTGTGGAAAACTTCATGTGCCTTTCCATGCAGCCATGCATGGACAGAGTGAGGAGAGCAGAAGCAAGTCAAACCCAATGGTGTAACAGAACATAATTAACTTTTTTATTAGCAGACCCTTGGGTAAAATGTCTCAAACAGGCATCAGATATGAGCTAGGGGTTTGGAGGAGTTGGGGTGGGGATGAGAGTATAGAATTACACTAAATATGATTTCCAAAGACCCTGTCTTTGTAACACAAATTAGTTTTTTTATGAAGTCTGAGAGCGTCCTGATCCTACATAGCAAGCAAAGTAGCAAAATATATATCATCTAAAATATTATCAAGTTACAAGAATACTATTGTGCTAACATATAGCAAAAAATACTTTTATTCAATAAAAATAGTTTCTTCTCTTCAGTGTCAGTATATTGTGCGCGCTCATGAACACTGCATCAGATGTGCTCTCATAATGCATATAATTTATTGACAGGAGAAGAAACTATTGAAGTGATTTTTTTTTTATGTGCACACAAAAGTATTCTCGTAGATACATATTCTTCTGATTGAATCACTGAAGACACATAGGCTGTTTTAAAGATGTTTCTTAATATTTTTCTGGACAAGTCTGGAGCCTTGCTCTCTATAGGATGAGAGAGCTCTCAGATTTCATCTAAATATTTTAATTTACTCTCACAGGGATACATATGAAAGTGACTAATTGATTACAGAATATATATTATATATATTTTGTATGAACTAACACTTTAATGTTAAAGGTACAGAATGATTAATTTTTTTTATCTGATATATTTTTAAGGCTAGCAAAATTTCTTGTGGGAATCATTTTCCCATAATTGATGTTATCAGTCATGCATGTTTCATCATTGATTGTATTTGATTTTATTATTTTCAGGTTCAGTAAATGTGATCTAACAGAGGAAAGCTGTTCAGCTCTTGCTTTAGTTCTCAGATCTGACTACAGCAGTCTGAAGGATCTTGACCTGAGCAATAATAATCTGCAGGATTCAGGAGTGAAGCTGCTCTCTGATGGACTGAAGGACAGTAAACTGGAGAAACTCAAGTGAGCTGATGTCTTACTCTTTGGTTTTTGTTGGTTTACATAATCTTCAGCTTTTCATTGAAACAATTTATTGAGGTAAATAATTGGTACAGTTACTAAATGCATGATTTTCACTTACATACTGCAAAGTTTAAAATGTTATTTTTAAAATAAACGTGTTGCTTTTTTTTGACAAGTGGTACAACCGTTCCCTACAGTGAAACAAAATTATTCAAATAAGAGAGACAGATAGTTTGAGTAGAGAAGGTCCTTAGGATCAAGATTTTAAAGCAGTGTTTTTGAATACACCTGGTGAATTTCAAGATTATGATTTCATATTAAACTTTATTCACAACATATTTATCATCATTTTAGGCATGCATATTTTTTTCTTTGATTAACAAAAGTCATTTTTACCCCTAAATCATGTGTAAGCAGCATATTTAATAAATAGTTTTGTGTATTATTTTGTATTTTGAAATGGAAATGGCAGAAAACAATGATTAATTTGTTATTTGAGACAAAATAATTTAATATACCTGCTTTAAGAATTTACATTTTTGGTATCCTTAGAATAATGAAGTAGTTATTTAAATATCTTTCCCTCTAGTCTTTCAGACTGCAATATCAGTGAAGAAGGTTATAAAGCTCTGGCTTCAGCTCTGAGATCAAACTCTTCACACCTGATAGAGCTGGATCTCAGAGGAAATGATCCTGGACAATCAGGAGTGAAGGAGCTCACTGGGTTACTGCAGGATCCACACTGTACACTGAAGACACTGAGGTGATTTGTTAAAATTAAAAAGTAATTATATGAAAATATGAGTAAAAACAGTCTACTAGGGTTTAGGTAATTAATTTTTTGCATATTTAATGTAACATATTTTGTCCTTTTATTGTTTCTGTCTCCAGTTGTTTTAGCCCTGCTGCTGATGAAGCCTGTCAGTTTGTGAATAGAATTGTGGGTAAAAACCCGTTACTCCTGAAAGAACTGAATCTGAGTGATCAGGAACTAGGAGACAAACGAGTGAATCAACTCTCTGCTCTGCTGCAGGACAAACACTGTACACTCAATATACTCACGTGAGTATATTACTGGGTTACTATATATATATATATATATATATATATATATATGTGTGTGTGTATGTATGTATGTATGTATATATATATATATATATATATATATATGTATATATATACACACACACACACACATATATATGTGTATATATATATATATGTATGTGTGTGTGTGTGTGTATATATATGTATGTATGTATATATATATGTATGTATGTATATATATATATATGTATGTATGTTGATTGCTCTTAATTAAAGTTTTTACTTACAGTTATAACGCTAGGTCTACAGTGGTGTTGCATGTGTCAGAAGTGAAGGTATACTGTCTGACACTGTACATGTGTCAATATGAAATAAACTGGAGTGTTTCCTCTCTTTGTTTTCTTTCTCTTCAGGCTGAATAATAACAGGATTACAGCAGAAGGTTGTGCTGCTTTGACTTCAGCATTTAATTTAAACCCTTCACACCTAATAGAGCTCAATATGAGTGGAAATAAACTAGGAGACTCAGGAGTAGTGAAGATCTGTCCTCTGCTGAAAAATACACAGTGCAGATTGAAGAAACTGAGGTGTGTATTTTCTATATTCAACTTGTCTGCATGATTATATACATTTGTTAACTGAAAAACAAGATGCTATAGATAACGTTATAGAGAATTTTATTTTTCAGATGAGCTTTTAGAAGTATTTAAATTAAAGTGATAGTGTTGTGCACTAAAGGCTTTATATGCATGTAGTCTTTCAGACTGCAGCATCACTGGAAAAGGTTATGAAATCTTGACTTCAGCTCTGAGATCAAACCCTTCACACCTGATAGAGCTGGATCTCAAAGGAAATGATCCTGGACAATCAGGAGTGCAGAATCTCACTGATTTACTACGAGCTGGATGCTGTAAATTACAGAACATCAGGTGATATAAGCCTTTCAAAATAAGCTATGTAAATTTAGTCTGCAGTGTGCAACTAGATGGAGGAGACACATTGGCAGAATTTGCAGTATTAGAATAACATGAAGGGTAATTTACCTGAATTGCATTTCAGCACAACTAGAAATAGTTATCAATATTGTAAATTTAACACTGTTACATGGATTTTTAATAAGGATGGGAGCAACAAGAGGCAGTTTATTTTTATGATTAGCTAAGATAAATTTCCTTGTGTTTCCTTTAGAATATTGAAAGATTCTGCTGCACAGGAAGCGTGTGACTATCTTATTAAAGTTGTGGGTAAAAGTCCATTATTACTGACAGAACTGGATCTGAGTGAAGATAAATTAGGAGATCTGGATGGAGAGAAACTCTCTGCTCTACTGATGGACTCTCATAGCAAAGTGGAGAAAATCAAGTGAGTGAACACGATTGATACATTATAACTGAGCTTTGTTTAATGTGTGCTAAATAATGATTTTGTTGTGCGTTTAGGCTAAATAATTGTAAGCTACTAGACAAAAGCTGTTCAGTTCTAGCTGCTGTTCTCTCCTCCAAAACCATCCTGAAAGAGATGAACCTGAACAACAGTCGTCTGCTGGACTCAGGAGTCAGAGAGATCTGTGAGGGACTGAAGAAATCTAAGCTGAAGATTTTAAAGTGAGTACACTTCACCAGTAGATATACTGAACACAAAAGAATTAAAATAATTACAGTGTTATCTCTAAATAAAAATCTAGTTTCAGTAATTTTGATTGTGACAGTAAAGGCAACACAAGGAAGTTCTATTCTAATACTGAATTGGTTTTCATTAGTTGTCATCAAAGTTAAAAGAAATAAACACTTGAAATATATCAGTCTGTGTGGAATGAGTGTAGACATTATGCAAGTTTTACTTCTTCAATAGGATTAGTGAAATAAATCAACTTTTTCAAGATATTCTTATAATATTGTCACCGTGGAATTATAAGGTTCTTTCTGCGTTTTAAATAGTAATATTTATATAGTAATATAGCTGTACATACACTTGTCAATTTGAATATTTGCATTCACTACTTTTTAAAATATATTTATTATCTGTTTTTTAGTCCTGTCTCTGTAATTCTGTTGCACTGTAGAAGATCTGTCACAAAAACAAATTCCTCGTATGTGTGAACATAGCTGGCAATAAAGCTCTTTCTGATTCTGAAATGATTTTGAGATATTGAGCTTAAATTTTTTTGCATTCCATATAGCAAACAATATGTGTGTAACAGTTCTCTTATACATTAACATGACAGAGACCCTAAATGTACTCTACATATAAATGATCAAAATTCTCTAGCATTTGCAAATTAGAGTAAAAAACATGGTAAATGCAGATAGAAACTTCTCATTCTAAAAAAAGTCATTTTCCACTTGGAATTATAAGGTTCTATCTGGCAGATCATTCATTGAAGCATTATTTTTCAAGAAATACAATCAAATAAATATAAATTGGTGTTGTAACAATTTGTTGATGCTTGAGAAAGTAAAATTTTTAGCTTTCTATAACATTTATTTCATGTTTTAGGATGAATTTTTTTTTTTCTTGTTCAAATTAAGCAAACAAGGCTGTGCTAAATATTTCACCAGTGCAGATGTTAATTTTATGTAATTAATATGTTAATATTTATAAAAATTGATGTTTTATATGAATTATTGAATTTTATTTATTGAATTAAATGTTCTATGAATTAAATTAAGCATTTGCCCTTCAAAGCTTAATATTAAATTTAAAGACTTTAAAAGAAAACAGACAATGAGCAAATGAGTTTAATAAACACTGAAACATGTTTCACTGACTATATATATATTCACAAATAACAATATTTCACATTTAATATATTAATTTTTAAATAACAATGTAGATGTAGAATGTAACAATGTAAAATTTAACATTTCATCTCAATATCAAAAAACGTTTCTAAATCATCACAATTACACACATCTTTTCAGTTTCAGCTTTCTTTTTCTTTCTTTTTGTGTGGTGCGGTATTATAGTCAACTGATTTTATGTGATTTTGTCTTTCTGGTCTTTCCTGCTGTCAATGGAGCAGTCCGGCGAAATGACAAAGAAAGCTAATGTTGATTGGTCCTCATGCGTGCGTTCGAAATGCTGATTGGCTCACAGAAAGAACCTTATAAAGCCAAGCCAGAGCACGACTGTGTAGATAAAACCTTTTTTGTTTTTTAAATAAAAAGTCTTAAAATGTAAACAATTATAAAAACATCACATAATGTAAATAAGTTGTCATTGAATAAGAATGTCAATAACTCAATTTTGACAAAAATGTCAGATAGAACCTTATAATTCTAAGGTGACGATATAACCAGCACCTGAATGTATGTATGATATTATCCCATCATGAAATATGGTGAATCTCTAAACTGCATGATTGTAATATCAAAAACATAAGTACTTCACACCTACAAAACTGTGAGTGCACTATGATGTTTAAAAAAAAACAACCACAGCCATTAAACCACTGCAGTAAATTAAATCATCTGATATGAATTAAAGTTCTTACAAAATCAACTATAGATCTGTCACCATGAGCTGTTTTCAGCACCAAAACTTATCTGCAATTACAAACTCAAATATGTGTTTACCCAAAACACAATCATCACAAGGCATCCATTCATAAAATAAGATGCCATTATTCAGAATATAACCTAAAGCAGCACATTCAATTTCTTTATTAGACTTCACAGACATAAATATGGGCCTCATTCACCAACTATTCTTACAAATAAGTCTGTTCTTAAACCCCAGCTATGCAGTTTTCACAACGATTGACATTCACTGTTTTCTTATATTGAATTTGTTCTTAACTAAGAACAAAATCATCATACAGTCCAGACCAGTTGTATGCATATTTTTAGTGATAGTAGTTCCCAATAACTATAGCAATAGTCGACAAAATTGTAATATTTAAATGTAAACTATTAATGGTCTTTTAAAAATATTTTTATGTGTAAATAATTTATGCATTTGTTTTTAATTATTTCACACTTGGCAATCATGACATTGTTCAGTGATTGATCGCTCTATTTAAGGCCTTTCATTTTCACATGCATCAGGCTTGTTATCAAAACGGTCTTCCGAAAAGCATTCGAGACAAATAGAAATGCGATCACTCAAACCACTTTAGGAGGTGGCCTCGGATGCATTCCAGATTAAATTGGAGCGGTCTAAATACATCTGGTTGTTAAAACCACATGTAAATTATACTCAAAAATAAACATGATCGTCATGTTATGTGTCATTTGACATTCAGATATAACGGCACAAATGCAACCCTCAACTGCTACGCTACAGATGGCAGTTTGGGATGTTTTTTTTTTTTCATTTTAATTTATTTTTGTGTCCATGAAATGAGTATCAAATGGCAGCAATGACGAAAAATATGCATCATACCCCTGTGATTCCCTTGTGAACGTAGAGGAAAAATGATAGAAAAATATAGTGTTTCTTTCATTTAAAAAGGCACAATTTATTGTTTTTGGGAGAGTGGGTTATAGACAAATTAATATAAACCCTTTACAGTTTTAAATGATGGCTTGTGCATATATGTTTCACAAAAATAGATACAGTTCTGAAAAACCTGGAAAAGTCATGGAAATTTTCAGAGCTGGAAAGGTTTTGGAAGTACAAATAAACCCCAAAAGTTTTGAAAAAAAATTGGAAATTTGTTTAACAAAAATCGATGTAATTGAATATAATTAAAAAGATAAAATTGGATAGATTTCAAATAGAATAGTGCAGACTGTCTCTTCCCATGATGTTTTCTGTTTTTTAAGCGTTGTGTCCAGAAACAAACCACAACCAATTCTGTTGATGCTAAAGGCTAATTTGCACTATTCTTATAAAGCTTGTGAAGACACAAACCAACCTTTCTAAAATATGTTCACACAGACAGCAGCTATAGATAGCAGCTATTGCTTTGCATGTAGTGATTGCAAGTGCTCATATATATATATAGCCTACTCGAGGTCTTTCTCCTTATTTTAGAATTTTATGTATCTATGTTTATTTTGTTACCTATTGAAATCGCTGGCTTTACAGATATACAGTATAAATAAATATCAACTACATAGATTGTATTTTATGATATCCTGTAATAAATTTACAGTTGCAATCAGAATTATTAGCCCTCCTTTGAATTTTTTTTTCTTTTTTAAATATTTCCCAAGTGATGTTTAACAGTTTTCTCTTCTGGAGAAAGTCTTATTTGTTTTATTTCGGCTAGAATAAAAGCAGTTTTTAATTTTTTAAAAACCATTTTAAGGTCAAAATTATTAGCTCCTTTAAGCTATATTTTGTTTCGATAGTCTACAGAACAAACCATTATTATACAATAACTTGCCTAATTACCCTAACCTGCCTAGTTACCCTAATTAACCTAGTTAAGCCTTTAAATGTCACTTTAAGCTGTATAGAAGTGTCTTGAAAAATATATAGTCTAATATAATTTACTGTCATCATGGCAAAGATAAGTAACTGATAAAGATATCAGTTGTTAAAAATTAATTATTAAAACTATTATGTTTAGAAATGTGTTGAAAAAATCTCTCCGTTAAACAGAAATTGGGGAATAAAATAAACAGGGGGGCTAATAATTCAGGGGGGGGCTAATAATTCTGACTTCAACTGTATACGTAGACATTACATGAAACATTAGGTCATGAATATTTTTCAAAAGTTTTGAAATATACCTGAATACCTGAAGGATGTTTTAATAGTATAGGGTTTTTAAGTAGTGCTACTTAAAAAGCAATATCTATGTATGTTTTTTTTTACATCATCTTGCCAAAGTAGGCAAGGCAAACTTTATTTATTGAGCACAATTTTACACAACAGTAGTTGATCCAAAGTGCTTTACAATAAAATAAAATAAAAAAATAAAAACTGGTATTAAAAATATAAGAAAATATATTTGTATATAAATAATACTTAAATACAGATAATAAATAGCATGCATGCATCACTCAAAGGCAAGAGAGTAAAAATAAGTCTTTAAATTAGACTTAAAAGCATCCAATGATGGAGAAATCCTGACGTTCAGAGGGAGATTGTTCCAGAGCCTTGGGCCGCAACACAGAACGCTCGATCAACTTTTGATTTGCAGCGAGACCGAGGGACAGACAAAAAAAACTGGTCATGGGATCTTAACGGTCTACAAGCTGTATAAGGCCTAATACGTTCACTAATATAGACCAGGGCAGAATTGTGCAATGCTTTATAAGTGAAAAGAAGGATTTTAAAATCAACTCTAAATTTTATAGGAAGCCAGTGCAATGAGACAAGGACAGGGGAGATATGATCTCTTTTCTTAGTTCCTGTTATCAATCTGGCGGCTGCATTCTGGGCCAACTGTAACCGAGAGAGTGTTGACTGAGGTAGAATAATGTCTAGACCGGGCAGTACAACAGCATGTTGAAAACCCCGTTTATTAATGAGCTGTTTATTATGGCTAAGAGGGAAGGGCAGATTGTATCTAAAACCTCTCTGAATAGACGGCAAGGCAGTACATCTGAAGGACAAAAGAGGAGTTTTATCTGAGAAGTTATATTAAGTAGCTGAGAAGAAGATACTGGCTGAAAATTTGTGAAACTGCTGGATGGAGGGACCAAATTAGAGTGATCTACTGTATGTCGGTGGGAAAGAGGTTTGATTTAATAACTTGTATTTTCTGAGCAAAAAAGTCCGAGAACTTTATGCTCGTCTCCAGATTGACAACAGGAACCGAGCAAACAGTTGGGTTAAGAACTGAATTTATGTTTTTAAAAAGGACTTTTGGCTTACTTGCATTTTTAGCAATCAAATTTGAAAAATATTAGATTTAGCCTCACTGACCGAGTCTTGATATGAATTTAAGCAGTCTTTTAAAATCTGGTAGGAAACCTGAAGCCCATCCTTTTTCCACCTGCGCTCAGCCCTTCTGCACTCTTGCCCGAGAGTGCAGGTAGATGAATTTAACCAGGGCTGAGGAATTGAACTAACCCTAGACCTCTTAAATTTAAGAGGAGCAACTTCATTTGAAGCAAAATGACAAGCAGAGTTAAAAGTTTCAGCAAGTTGTTCAGTGTCTGAACAAGATAGCAAAGAAGCATCAGCGTTTGAAAGAAACTTGGTGTAAGAATTAGAAAACTCAAGAGCAGAATTTGCATGGAAAACACGAGAAAGAGAGACAGGCTGAGAAAGGATGGATGATTATATGGAATAAGAGGTTCAAAAATCAAAGGAAAATGGTCAGAAATACCAGCATCAAAAATGTCATGCATATGTACAGAAAACCCATAAGTCAAAACAAGATCTAGAGTATGGCATTGATTATGAGTGGGGCTGGAAACAGTCTGCACTAAATTTAATAAATCTAACAGGCTCATAAAGTAGGCTAAATATGGAGCGTATTATGGAAAAGAATGGGAGAGCAAATAAAGTTGTGACTAGTTTGTTCTGTTATATTATAAAAAAAGATGTTCTCTCTAGGCTAGTTCTATGAAGTTTATCTGTCCTTTATATAAAACAGCATGTAACATGATAATTAAATATTTTTATGACTAGGATAGAGTCTGCATCTGTATCTAAAAAGCACCATTTGAGTTCAAGTTTTTATGTTGCTATTTATTTTATCACATTAGATGATACATAATATTTGTTGACTCCATCTTTGAACACATGTAAATCTCTATTGTACAGCATGCATTTTAAGATGACATTTCATTGAAGTCTGGGTTTTATGCTGTAGCTGGGTTGAAAATCTTCAATATGGCAATATGTGAGATAGCTACTTTATTAAGAATTTAGTTTTTTAGGATGTGTAAAAAGAATTGGTTATGTATTCTCTAGTTGTATGTTGTGGCATCAGCTTATGTGCAGCAATACATTTAATAAACAACATATTAAATTATTTTCAAGCTAATTTGTATTTTGTTTTGCAGACTTTCAAATTGTGGTATTACAGAAGAAGGTTATAAAGCTCTGGCTTCAGCTCTGAGATCAAACCCTTCACACCTGATAGAGCTGGATCTCAGAGGAAATGATCCTGGACAATCAGGAGTGAAGGAGCTCACTGATTTACTGCAGAGTTCGTGGATTTTATGGAATAAGGTGAAGTGTTCATTGAGGTGAGTGGTATTAAAAATAATAAAATCCAAATAAACATTTATAAAAGCTTTAAAATGATTAAAGACCTTAAATTGACATATTTTTATTTAGTTTGTATTATAACATTGTTCTTCTGTTTCCAGGTTTTTGAGTCCTGCTGCTGATGAAGGCTGTCGGTTTGTGACTGGAATTGTGGGTAAAAACCCATTACTCCTGAAAGAACTGAATCTGAGTGATCGTGAACTAGGAGACACACGAGTGAATCAACTCTCTGCTCTACTGCAGGATAAACACTGTAAACTTCACACACTCATGTGAGTATTCTGTATAATATCTTTTATTATTTAAGATTAATCTTAAATCAGGTGAAAAATAAATATATTTCTTAGTGATCTTTTTTAAGGAATTATAGATCAAGTATTTTATATTTCTAAATTCTTTATTTCCTGTTAAATATTTTAGGCTGCGTAATTGTGGTCTAACAGAGGAAAGCTGTTCAGCTCTGGCTACAGTCCTGAGATCAGACAGCAGTCTGAAAGAGCTTGACATGAGCAACAATAATCTGCAGGATTCAGGAGTGAAGAAACTCCAGAGCGGATTAGAAAATACAAACTGCACACTGGAGAAACTCAGGTGAGTTTAATGAACCAATGTTTGAATTTAATAATTTCATTTTTTCTTTCCTCAAAACTAAAATTATTGTTATAAATTAAAATAATAATAATAAAAAAACTAAAGAGTTTATAGTTTTCTTTAGTTAAAAGATATGATTATGATATGCAACTTTTTAAAATGATATTACTATGTATGTTTATTTATTTACTTATGTTACAATTTCAAATCTCTTTCCTCTAGTCTTTCAGACTGCAGTATCAGTGAAGAAGGTTATAAAGCTCTGGCTTCAGCTCTGAGATCAAACCCTTCACGCCTGATAGAGCTGGATCTCAGAGGAAATGATCCTGGACAATCAGGAGTGAAGGAGCTCACTGAGTTACTGCAGGATCCACACTGTACACTGAAGACACTGACGTAAGATGTGAATAATTACATGAAGTTGAATTATTAACAGAAATACTGTGTTACTAATGCAATATTCAATGTACTGTTGCATCAGGGTTAAAGTTATTTCACGATGAAAAAAACATAAACATATTTATTTATTTGTTTATTTATTTCTGCAGATTATTGAATCCTGCTGCAGCTGACAGTTGTCAGTTTGTGAAAGGAATTGTGGGTAAAAACCCGTTACTCTCCTGAAAGAACTGAATCTGAGTGGTTGTGAACTAGGAGACACACGAGTGGATCAACTCTCTGCTCTACTGCAGGATAAACACTGTCAGATCAACACACTCATGTGAGTATCACACATAGGTTAAACTTTTGCATGTAAGATACTTTTAACTGGTTTCAATTTAGAACCATTCATGTTGAAAAACATTTTTTGAATTAAACTGAAAAATGTTTTCTTTCTCTTTGTTTTCTTTTCTTTTCTTTCTCTTTCTCTTCAGGCTGAATAATAACAGTATTACAGCAAAAGATTGTGCTGCTTTAACTTCAGCATTTAATTCAAACCCTTCACACCTAATAGAGCTGGATCTGAGTGAAAACAATCTAGGAGACTCAGGACTAGTGAAGATCTGTCCTCTGCTGGAAAATACACAATGCCGATTGAAGAAGCTGGAGTGTGTATTTGTTATTTGTCTAGTTTACTGATTTATGCAAGTCAGATTTATCAGATTTTTATTTATTTATTAATATGCCTTTTTTTGTTCTAAATACTGTAAATGCCTGGTTTTCAAACTTAATTTTATATTGGTATTGTAATGTAAATGTGGTGGTAGTGTGTGTTTAAGATTCTGCTTTTATTTTCATATTTTAGGCTGCGTAATTGTGGTCTAACAGAGGAAAGCTGTTCCGCTCTGGCTACAGCCCTGAGTTCAGACAGCAGTCTGAAAGAGCTTGACATGAGCAACAATAATCTGCAGGATTCAGGAGTGAAGAAACTCCAGAGCGGATTAGACAATAAAAAGTGCAGACTGGAGAAACTCAGGTAAAATGATGTAAAGTGAATGTTCATTCGATTTTTAATTCTTAGATTAAGTTAATTTTTCTCCAAACTGACAGAAAATGTTTATAGTAACCATTACGAGATGATAAAAGCAAGCTGAATGATGATAGGAGTTTAGCCTGAACTGTTATCAACTAGCTTTGTGTAACAGCCCTCAGCAATGCTGATTAATTTATGTTTGTTTTCCAGCAAAACTACTACATTACAGTGTCTGTGCTTGCACTTACAGTACAAACATAAATAATGTAACAGATCAGTTTAAATAAAACTATATTAACTGCAGTCTAAAAAGAAAAATAAATAATAATTAAAGGTTTAGTTCACCCAAAAATTTAAATTGTTATTAATTACTCATCCTCATGTTGATTTAAACCATTTCATTCATCTTCTGAACACAAATTAAGATATTCTACTAATTCTGTAAATGGGTCTATATGACCCCAACAACCTAAAGAGTAATTGTAAACAATTATATACGTTTTACCCATGCAAATTATGTATATTTTTTTACTTCTCAGCTATACGTTAATGGTGTGTTTTGGGAGATATGTTGTAATTCTTACCTACTTTATGTGAAGTATTAAATTATGAAAAAGTCACTTCAAAAAGTATCTGAACCTCTGGATATTGATCTAGGTGTTAGGTGGGTGTAGTGGAGTTTGCCATGTGTTGGTTAATGATAAACCTAAAAGGATTACAGTTTAAAAAAGAAAATGTTTTGTCCAGCAGAGGGCCATAGAGAGCCATTCATCTTTCTTGATGTGGCCAACTGCTCATTGTAAATTTGCGTATATATGAACATTACAAAAGACATTTTTAATTTTTTAGAAATATTCTTTCAAATACTAGAATGTCTTACAGTTTTTGATGCTTTGAATCTGTTGTCTAATGTGGCCGAGAGAGCGTAACGCGCTGCAATTTAAGAAAGCACATGCAATTACAAAAAAACACCAGCAAATATAGAAACGATCTTCATCAATTTGACAGCACACGTGTTGCAAATTCTCACAACACAAACAACTGAAGAAACGCTCTGCAAATTGGTCACAACACTTACAAATATCCACGTAACACAACGGAAATGTTTCAAGGGGACCCAAAATGATGGACCCTGCTGAGATATGAATGTGTTATTATGCCATGATTGTTGCTCAGTAAAGTGATTGGTGGTCTTTTTTTTCGTTTATTTTAATATCCTGATTACACAACATAATAACACATCCATATCTCAGCAGGGTCCGTCGTGGTTTTGGGGTCCCCTTGAAACATTTCCGTTGTGTTACGTGGACCTTTGCAAGTGTTGTGACCAATCTGCAGTGCGTAATAATGCCACAGAAACACAAGGGGGGCAGCTGTTTACATGTGTGTGTGTGTGCGAGCGTGTGAGAGTGAGCGTGAGAGTGAGCGTGATCTTTCTATATTACATTTGTGCTTTAGTTCCAGGTCCTCATTTCTGTTTGAAAATTTTCTTATCTATGCCAGAGTTTTTGATTTTTTTTTTTGGGACAAATTAAAAAAAATATTTTTTTTATTTACATTTCTTATTTACATTTCATTTTCAGTGTGGGGTCATATTGATTAAAAATACCAGAAACATATATTTTTACATGCATAATTTTAATTTAATGTGAATGTAGATAGATAATAATGAAAAGTGAAAAAACTTGTTTCAATATGATTAAAGGAACCATTTTTTTATATGAGGAAAAGTTGATTGGGGTGACGCAGTGGCGCAGTAGGTCGCTGGTTCGAGCCTCGGCTAGGTCAGTTGGTGTTTCTGTGTGGAGTTTGCATGTTCTCCTTGCATTCGCGTGGGTTTCCTTTGGGTGCTCCGGTTTTCCCCACAGTTCAAAGACATGCGCTATAGGCAGAGATGTATAGTAACGAAGTAGAACTACTTCACTACTGTACTTAAGTACTAAGGCTGTATCTCTACTCTACTGGAGTATTGTTTTTTTTCTCCTACTTCTACTTTTACTTCAGTACATATTTTCGATGAGTTTAATACTTTTATTCCAGTAGATTTTTAATGTGTTGCATAGTTACTCGTTACAATTATAAAAATGTTACAAATCAATCATTCATTGATCAGATGATCAGGCGCTGCCTGCCTGTATTGAGAGCACTCTAGTTAAAGATAATATAATATACATAACAGCAGTTTGAGCCATCCATAAGAGCTAGATAAGTTAACTACCGTTAGCTACCCGCGGTTCATAACATGCTGCAATGTTCACATAAGGTTAACTAGCTGTCTTTAGCTGTCTAAAGGCTGTCACGCTGAATGGTGTTTTTGACCCATCATATATATTTATTTATTTATTTATATTATAAATCGTAAACCATGGTTCTTTTTGTTCTGCTTAATCATGTGCCCCAAAAAAGATATTTAAAATAAACAAAACAATATGATGTCTTTTGACTGCTTTTTTTTTTAAATAACTACATAACGCAATACTTGTACTTTTACTTTCAGTACTTGAGTAGTAAATTTTTAAATAAACTACTTGCAATACTTAAGTACAAAAAATGTTGAGTACTTTAGTACTTCCACTTAAGTATTGTGCTTAAAGAGCACTTCAACTTCTACTCAAGTCACTTTTTTGATAGAGCACTTGTACTTTTACTTAAGTCTGGGTTTCTAGTACTTTATACATCTCTGGCTATAGGTGAATTGGGTAAGCTAAATTGTCCGTAGTGTATGAGTGTGAATGAGTGTGTGTGGATGTTTTCCAGTGATGGGTTGCAGCTGGAAGGGCATCCGCTGCGTAAAACGTGCTGGATAAGTTGGCGGTTCATTCTGCTGTGGCGACCTCGGATTAATAAAGGGACTAAGCCGAAAAGAAAATGAATGAATGAATGAAGTTGAGTTGGGTCATTTATACCTCATATAAGATCAAATTAAGGGTTACATTTGAGAGCTCTTTCATTTTCTCATTTAAACTCCAGACAAATATTAACAAAAAACATCCTCAAAACAGACCAAAGTTCTTCAGTGGTTCAGTTAAAGTATTATTACGCTACAAGAATACTAATGACTTTATTCAACAGTTTCTTATCCTCATTGTCAGTATTGAGTGCACATTCACTAGCACTGTCAGTGGATACATGTACCCTGGATGCCCAACATGTGACTTTCTCTGTTTAAAAAAAACACAGGGGTAATATGTCAGATGGGACATATAAATGTGGCCCTATACTATACTAAACTGAACAATAATGTACTATTATATACTGTACTATGCAACACGGATATTAATTGTTTAATAAATGTACTGTTTTATTTCCTCTAGTCTTTCAGACTGCAGTATCAGTGGAGAAGGTTATAAAGCTCTGGCTTCAGCTCTGAAATCAAACCTTTCACACCTGATAGAGCTGGATCTCAGAGGAAATGATCCTGGACAATCAGGAGTGAAGGAGCTCACTGAGTTACTACTGTATCCACACTGTACACTGAAAACACTGAGGTAAGACACAAGGAATCATTTCATGAATACATTATGCATAGGAATTAGTAAGAAAAATACTGCTAATGAATTATTCTGTGCAATTTGTTCTTGCATCTTGAGTTTCAAGAATTAAAAAAAAAAAAAAATTTTATTTAATGTCTGCAGGTTTTTGAGTGCTGCTGCAGATGAAGCCTGTCAGTTTGTGAAAGGAATTTTAGGTAAAAATCCGCTACTCCTAAAAGAACTGAATCTGAGTGATCGTGAACTAGGAGACACACGAGTGAATCAGCTCTCTGCTCTACTGCAGGACAAACACTGTAAACTCAACACACTCATGTGAGTGTTCAGTCTCAATAATCACTGTTTGAATTGTTGGCATCAATCACTGTTTGTAAATTCTTCCTCTCCTGTTCAATATTTTAGGTTGCGTAATTGTGGTCTAACAATGGAAAGCTGTTCAGCTCTGGCTACAGTCCTGAGTTCAGACAGCAGTCTGAAAGAGCTTAACATGAGCAACAATAATCTGCAGGATTTAGGAGTGAAGAAACTCCAGAGCGGATTAGAAAATAAAAAGTGCAGACTGGAGATACTCAGGTGAGTTTAATGAAGATTAAAAAAATGAATAAGTGTCATGGCAAAAGCTGTGAATAATTAAGTATTTAGTAGTACCTATGATTTTTAAATAGTTTTACACAGATCTTAAACTTATTTGACATGACCTTTATTGGGTATTCTTTGTAGAATATTTAGGGGGAATTATAGATTAGATCTAATTTATAGTAAGGCTGTAACATAGGTTGAAATGAACGCTTTCCAGATGCACTGTATTAGATTTAGTTAATAGTGTTTTAGTTATTAGTACAAACTACATGTAGGTGACAGACTCTTTACCTCTTCATATGTACCAGGCACCTTATATTAACTAACCTCATACTTTTTGAAAACATAGTGCAATTTTGAGTGTGTTTTGCACAGGTTAGTGGGATTGACTAACCACTTGTTGGACACACTCTCTCTTCTATTTCCTCCTGGATCTGGAACTTAGACTAACTTAGATGTAACAAACTTATCATAACATTTATATACTGCTGTTATTTTTCTCAATTTTCTCTATCTAGGCTTTCAGACTGCAGTATCAGTGGAGAAGGTTATAAAGCTCTGGCTTCAGCTCTGAGATCAAACCCTTCACACCTGATAGAGCTGGATCTCAGAGGAAATGATCCTGGACAATCAGGAGTGAAGGAGCTCACTGATTTACTACAGATTCCAGAGTGTGCACTGAAAACTCTGAGGTGAGACTGAATGAATTAATACAAAATAAATGACATGCAGGCAATTTATTAATTACTATATTGTTTCACTAATGTAGTCTGCTGCACACATGAAGCATTTCACACATGTATCCATTTAACTTAGCTTTTTATCATTATTCTCTTTGTACTTGAGACTTTGATGAATCCTGCTTCATCTTCTCTCCTGCAGGTTTTTGAGTGGTGATGCAGATGAAGCCTGTAAACATCTGAGTAAAGTTCTGGGTGTAAACCTGTTACTCCTGAGAGAGCTGAATCTGAGTGAACGTGATCTTGGACAATCAGGATTGAAGAAACTTGCTGCTGTACTGAAAGATAAACACTGTAAACTCAACACACTGATGTAAGTTATAATAACACTTTAATGAATTTGCTGCTGGGTTGTGTTATTGTGAATAACATCTGACTTTAACTGTGATTGTGTTTCTTTGAACACAGTCTGAATAACAGCAGCATCTCAGTGGAAGATTGTCGTGTTCTGGCTGAAGCTTTTAATTCAAACCCATCAAATCTGACAGAGCTGAATTTGAGTGGGACTAAACTCACAAACTCAGGAATGAAGAGCTTCACCACTCTGTTTCAAAACCAACAGTGTAGACTGGAAAAGCTGCAGTAAGTGTTTATTCAGTCAATGTGTAAAACAAAGGCCAAATACTTAGTAAATAAAATATATATTATGTATATATATATTATAATTTTCATATTGGAGAACTAAAACTACACATATTTGTTTACAGCTATGTTTGATAGTTTATGTCCATCTCTTCTACAGGTTCAGCAGCATGTGTATCACAGCAGAAGGTTGCGCTGCTTTAACTTCAGCGTTTAACTCAAACCCTTCACACCTGATAGAGCTCAATCTGAGTGGAAATAAACTAGGAGACTCAGGAGTAACAGAAATCTCCAGTGTACTGGGAAACACACAGTGCATGCTGAAGATACTCAGGTAAGAGTTTCTTAATCTGAATATGAGAATGCACTATTTATTATTATTATTTAATATTATTAAAATTGTGATGCTATCTTTTTTTGGAAAATAAAAATTTTTTACATTTTTTTTACATTTAGATCTTGTTCATCCTGAATAATTTATTCATTCATTTTCTTTTTGGCTTAGTACCTTTATTAATTCGGGGTCGCCACAGCGGAACTGCCAACTTATGCAGCATATGCTTTACGCAGCAGATGCCCTTCCAGCTGCAACCCATCACTGGGAAACATTCATAAACTCCCATTCACACATAAACACTATGGCCAATTTAGCTTAATCAATTCACCTGTACCACATGTCTTTGGACTTGTGGGGGAAACCGGAGCACCCGGAGAAAACCCACAGGAACACAGAGAGAACATGCAGACTCCACACAGAAACGCCGACTCACCCAGCCAAGGCTCCAACCAACGACCTTCTTGCTGCGAGGCGATCGTGCTACTCACTGCGCCACTGTGCAGCCCAATAATTGTTTAATAAAAATAAATTATTTTTAAGATGACCATACTGTCATACAGAAATTCCAATTATTATACAAAGACATAGAGACGAATTCAAGTTAAAATATAAAAAAAATAAATGTAAGAAAAAATATAAGCTAGGAATCAGAATCAGGTTGTAAAGTCCCTAAAGATTCCCACCTCTAGTGAGCAGTGTTTATTATTAATATGTGGAAATGTGTCATAGAGAACAACATTAGTGAAAAAGACACTTTTGTTATACTGACCATGTCATTAGTAATTTCAGAATTTCCAGCACACCTAAAAAGCAAAATCTTCATTTAAATATTTTTTATTATAACAGTAATTATTTATGATTTAGTCCAGGTGAATGGTTTAGAGTGCCCTCTAGTGTGCCTGGTGGCCAACGTACCTGGTGACCATGACAGTAGGGTATTCTTTGTTTCTTTATTTGTTTCTTTTTGTGTTCTAGTGTTTCAGACTGCAGTATCAGTGAAGAAGGTTATAAAGCTCTGGCTTCAGCTCTGAGATCAAACCCTTCACACCTGATAGAGCTGGATCTCAGAGGAAATGATCCTGGACAATCAGGAGTGAAGGAGCTCACTGATTTACTGCAGGATCCACACTGTACACTGAAAACACTGAGGTGAGACATGAGGAAATATTTCATAAATAAATTATGCCTATTGATTATTAAGAGAAATACTGTTAATAATACAATTATAGGCTGGTGGATTATTTATTTTTATTTTGCTATTAAAAAATAGATTATTTTGCGAAACTCAAATGATATCTTCTGTTACATGAAATTTAAAGAAATTTAAAGAAATTAACTCTTGAATCGTTTTCTTTTCTCCAGGTTTTTGAGTCCTGCTGCTGATGAATTCTGTCAGTTTGTGACTGGAATTGTGGGTAAAAACCCATTACTCCTGAAAAAACTGAATCTGAGTGATTGTAAACTAGGAGACACACAAGTGAATCAACTCTCTGCTCTACTGCAGGATAAACACTGTAAACTCAACACACTCATGTGAGTATTGCACAATGTTTTCAAAAGTATAAAAGTAATGCATAATATTGTAATAATTGTAAACATTTTTTTTTAAAAAATTTGATTACACGGCTCTTTAGAAAGTTTAATTTAATTGATAAACTCACAATCACTAAATTATCTAATTCATGTCTAATTAAAGAGTTGATCAATTATTACAGTACAGATTATTGTTTCATGTTCAATTAATTTTTTGTTTGTTTGTAGAATAAGGTGCTTCAGTCTTATGCAAAAGCTGCTGATAAGCCCATCTGGCTTTATTCTCAGATAACATCTGCTTGGATGTACATTATTTCCCTTTGTCTAATGAAAAACTATTATAAAGATACAATTATAAATCCTTTTGTAGACTTGTGTGTTATAGCTGAAAATGTTTCCTCTCTTTGTTTTCTTTGTCTTCAGGCTGAATAATAACAGGATTACAGCAGAAGGTTGGGCTGCTTTGACCTCAGCATTTAATTTAAACCCTTCACACCTAATAGAGCTCAATCTGAGTGGAAATAAAATAGGAGACTCAGGAGTAGAGAAGATCTGTCCTCTGCTGAAAAATACACAGTGCAGATTGGAGAAACTGATGTGTGTATTTTTATTTGTGTGCTTTTCACATTTTCTTTAGTATAGTGACTTTTTAATTATGTTTGCTGAAAAAAATTATACATTTTTAAATAATATGATGGTTAATAAATAATAATGGGATTTATGTTTTGTGTGTACTGATCATTCAACATGTTAGGTTAATTATGTATTTTTATTAAATATGGCATTGTTTTTTATGCATATATGTTGTGTGGCTGAATATGCCTAAATTGATTTATAAAAAGCATATTATCCTAGATTTTTGCAAAAGTGAAGGATTTTTCATTTTATTTCAGTTTTTAAATGTTGCCCAAACTTTATTTTTGTGCTAATTTTGTTTATTTAGTGTGAAACAAGCAGAACTAAACAGTTTATTTCATTTACAGATTTTCAGACTGCGGTATCAGTGAAGAAGGATATAAAGCTCTGGCTTCAGCTCTGAGATCAAACCCTTCACACCTGATAGAGCTGGATCTCAGAGGAAATGATCCTGGAAAATCAGGAGTGAAGGAGCTCACTGAGTTACTGCAGAGTAGAAGCTGTAAATTCAGGTAATTTACAAATTTCAAAATGTACTTGGTACAAAATGTGTTGATGTTGTTTAATGTAACCTCAGTATCAATCAACCATGTCTTGTTTAATTCTCTTTAAATGAAACATAACATGCAATAAGCATAATCAAAATCGAAAGAAACATGTATTTATATACTGTACTGTAAACTAAAATCATTGTATTAACAGTTTGGCAGATCTGTTTACCATTAACCACACTTGTTATACAGTAATTTAATCCATAAACAATATGTTTCATAAAGCTGGTGTGTACAGATCAAAACTGTGTGTGTGTGTGTGTGTGTGTGTGTGTGTGTGTGTGTGTGTGTGTGTGTGTGTGTGTGTGTGTGTGTGTGTGTGTAGTTGTAGATGTATGGAGTTCTGGAAGACAGAAGCAACACAGATATTTACATTTTGTGTTTCAGCATTTGTATATTGCATTTGTCTGAATGGTGGTTAAAGAATGTCCAGGGTAAATTTGTAAGAGGCTGTTACAAAAACATTCTTCAACTTTTTAAAATGATAGTTTGAGGTTTTAATTTAAAATCTAAAAAGAATGTTAAAATTGGTTCACCAGGGGGACAAAGACATGCATCTCACATACCTGTATAACCATAACCAAACATAAACCATAAATTGGGAAAATGCTCTGTTTTCTGAGCTTAGTCATTGTAAAATGATCAAATCCACAATTCTCATCTGCTTCTGGTAGGTTTTTGAAGAGTCTTGCTGCACAGAAAGCATGTGATCATCTTACTAAAGTAGTGGGTATAAGTCCATTATTACTGACAGAACTGGATCTGAGTGAAGATAAATTAGGAGATCTGGATGGAGAGAAACTCTCTGCTCTACTGATGGACTCTCATAGTAAAGTGGAGAAAATCAAGTGAGTGAACATAAGTTTATACATTAGGACATCTCTGTTTATTATTTATAAAAGAAGTTTATGCATAATAACTTTCCAGATTGTTTATTTTTAAAGATTGTAAGTCACATATATAAGCGTTCATACTGTTGACCTGATGTGTTGAATGTGTGCTAAATAATAAATAATGATGTTTTTGTGTTTAGGCTGAATAATTGTGAGCTGACAGAGAAAAGCTGTTCAGTTCTAGCTACTGTTCTCTCCTCTAAAACCATCCTGAAAGAGATGAACCTGAACAACAGTCGTCTGCTGGACTCAGGAGTCAGAGAGATCTGTGAGGGACTGAAGAATCCTGTGTGTGAGCTGAAGATACTCAAGTCAGTGCATTTCATTAGCAGATACACTGATTACAACAGCAATCACAGGAATAATATTTGTTGTGTGTGTTCAGCTGTAAAAAAAAATTGGAGAGTGGCTATTTTAATTAATTGGAAACAGCGATAACTGATATGACAACAGCAATTATTTCATAGCTATCTACGCTATTTGCAGTTTACATTTAATTTTACACAAGCACTTTTGCTTCACACCCAGATTTTACTGATGTTACAGTTAGGTTAGCAATCAAACTCTGTTTCTCACTAGGCAGTCTAACCAAGTATGAAATAACATTAAGGGTGTAGTGGGTACATTTTAATTTACAACAGCTCATTCCACTGCTCACTGATACCTTTTATAGACCACTGTAGCTCGCAGAAAAGCTGAGAGGTACTGGTCACTTTTATCAGGCTTGCGTTTCCACTGCCTAAAAGGTACCAAGGTACCCTTTTGGTGGGAGTAGTGTACGACAGAAAGTTTCAGTCGACGTCATTCTCACTCGAGGAAATCTTGCTCAAAGTAAGGCAAGACAAGGCAAGTTTATTTATATAGCACATTTCATACACAGTGGCAATTCAAAGTGCTTTACATAAACAGGAGTAAAAAAAACAAGTATAAGAAAATAAAAACGAATAATAAAAATGATTAAAAACAGATAAAAGCTTCACTCTCAATTTTTGACAGGATCAGATGTCAGAAGCACTTCAATAATCATGCGCACGTAATTATCATCAGCTCAAGAAGTTTGTTATTTCAAATATAGATTGTGAGCTACCTGGTGAAAGTGAAACCGCTTACACTTTTAGACGACCTCGTTAAACAAAAACACAGCAGGTTTTGTTCTTCTTGGCTTTGTGGCTGTTCATCAAGACAACGACAAAGTTTGTTTCTTTGAGCTTGGGTCGACCGTGGCTTGTTATTATATGCATATAGTATTACGTTGTAATGCCTCGGCTGTGTATCTAAAAATGGCTTTTTCTTTTTGTTTTCATTCTCCTGCTTGTGTATGCGCTGGTGACGTTTCTCTGTAAACCAATAGCTTTCAGCTGCGCTTCTAGCTCTGCCTTTTGGTACCCTTTTGTCATGCTAGGTACCCTTTGTAAAGGGTAAAGTGATACGGTAGGGTTCATTTTTAGGCAGGGCTTAAAAACAGAAAAAAATTCAATCGGTTCACTCCGAGCAGAATTGATATTTTTTTCGTTTCGGTTTTTGCGTTCCTCATTAAACAAAAATTCCAAAAACGGTTTTCTAGAAAAAAAAAACGGTTAGAACGTTATTTTATTACAAAGTATTGCAGGGCTCTAGTGCCCTGATTTCTTAATGGTGCAACTAAAAATTCTATTCGAGGGGTAAAGTTAAATGAATTTTCGATAAGTATCTTAAAGAAACATTTATAAAAGGCTATGAACTTGCTATTGGTTGTATCTAGGTATACCGGCTTTGCGCACTTATGCGCGCTCTCCCTCACCAGCAGCAATTGATTGACAGGCTGCTTAAAGGCGCTACACACACAGCCACACTACTTGGTATCCAGCTGCAAGTGCTGAAACACGCGACACAGTTTTATTTGGTGCCGATTTGCGTGTTCCTTTTTTTTTAAAGTGTCTTTCATTTTTGAAATCTCTCAAATTAGGCTAACATACTCTCCCTCTGATATATTTGTTCAATTATGTGCTGTAGGCTATTGACCAACACCCCCTGTATACAGTTTAGGCTACACACTGCATGTCTACAGTTCGGATGTCTTATGAATTACACTTTTTAGCGCAAATGACAGGGCGGGAATTAATGCCTCTTTTTTTATTTATTTATTTATGACATCATTTAAATTGATTATTAAACAGTATACACTAGGCCTACGGCTGCTTTTTCGCTGGCCCACCACATTTTGTATTATTAAAGTTATTATTATATTGACTTGAATAGCCTATAATTAACCATTTATAATATAATAACCCGTCATCTAAAATCTTAAAATATTAAAAAAAATCCTATTATTTTATTCGTGGCTAGAGCTTGATTAATTTGATTGACATCCAATGAGACCTTTACTTCGCCTGACTGAATGTGAATTGCTAGCAACGCTGTATTTTGGTAGCACAAAAACTCGCTCTGGGGTGCGTTTCCCAAACCATCAGCCAACTTAGGTCGCAAGTTCTGTCGAAATAATGTTCCCAAATCCATCGCTCCCACGAACATTAGCAAACTACGTCGCAAACTTGAGCACTTAAAACGACACCTCTGGAGCTGTAGTTGGAAACAGTTCCTGGCTGCATAGGCGGAGAGTGAACAAACTCCAGGGTAAGGCTAATATATCCGCTACCCTTTATTGCATTTAAAAAGATTTGCGACCGACAAAGAAGAGGTTTTAACAAAAGCTCCGCCTATCAACAAACATCTATTTTATTCAACACACACATTAAATTATTTTATAAAACTAACCCACTAATCTATATAATATTAATAATATTAATAATAATAATTTGTATATTATATTATATTATATTATATTATATTATATTATATTATATTATATTATATTATATTATATTATATTATATTATATTATAGATTAATGGTAGCCTTCTGTCTAACAAACAAAAATGTGTTTTGGCATGGCAGTCAATATAAATAATAGCCACTGCCCTACCTTATGCAGTAAAATCCTCCTAGACCGGGCATTATAAGCGTTGATGTTGTCTTTGTTGTTTAGTCCTGTGGTTGTGTCACTTTCAATATGCAGCCAGGGGCGAGGCCAGATATTTTTAAACATTTTTTGAGTAATCCAACCGTTTTGCAAAAATAAATAAATAAATTGCAGAAATGAATCCGAAATCATTAAGTTTTTCACGAGGCCAGTCGAAAACTGAACTTGTAATTCAGCAATAAATATATAAATATAAGCATTTTAAAACTGTGATTCAGATACTGAATTTATTTTTTATTTATTAAGCTAGAAACAACAAAAAGGACAATGTAAATATGACAACATAAACTATGAGTTTATTTGCGTTATTATGTGCTTATTGGGAATTTAATAAGAGGCAACCATTGCAGAGTAACGGTGATCCAGTAGCCATTAACTAGCGTGAGTAATTGTATATTTAAATTAGATTTATATTATTTCAAAATACAAACTAAAACATAATTAAAAACATATCTTGACTTCAGGACATTATACTGCATTAATCAACCCTGTAAAAAACACTTCACAGAATTACAATGCAAAATCATTATCCGCCAGTAGGTTGGGCATTCAGATCAGTAATGATGACCAGTGAAGAATGTACAGTAAACGGTGCCGTTATAAGTTTTAAATGCAACCAAATAATCTATAGGCCCACATTTGATTAAATAAAGTGAAGTACAATTATGCTGAATTAAGCCCATTTATGAAAAATTAAGTTTATGCTTCAGAACTGCAAATAAGCAGTGTTCTAAATAAGCCTAAAGCTACTCTTAAAAAACGCATATAAATAAATAACACATACTTTCACATTACTTTCCCTAAAAAAGTAACTAAGTAATACATTTAGCTACTTTTTAAGTAACTTTAGATTGTAATGTAGGCCTAATACTTTTCCCCAACACTGCAAATAAGATCAACATAGGCCTATGTCCTGTTATATTTTTCAGACCTTTGAAATTTAAAACTCCAAACGATCGCCTAAACAAGATTACTACACTAGGCTACAATACGTTACAATGAAACTACCAATTTCATTTAATGCTGAAAACAAATTAAAGCAGAATAATATATTATTATACCTCTCTTGTAATACCCATTTGTCATTTTATTACTTATGTCCTAGACCAGCAAATCAGAACAGTCCGCTGGCCAGCACTTTTGGTTTAGTTTTCAGAGCTGCTGCGAACTCCAGTCAAAAACAGCGCTCTTCAGTGCAAACGTGGGGTTGGACAGTTCCATTTTAGTGCGGAGGAGGACTTTAAATTTGATTGACAAACTTACAATAATTAAAGTGTTCTGTTAATCAACAACATTAAATTACATTCATATTCCGCCTTACACCCGTTACATGTTTTCAATGCAGTTTTTTCTTTGCTGCTATCTCCGTGGTCTCTAAGCCTTCCCCAGCCTTACACACGCTTCGCCTATGCCTGGCTGTGTTCAATTCTCACTTATCCCCCCTATGCCCTATTCATTTAAAACATTCTTACATTCAAAGTTGGAATTATTAAAAATAAAAAAGCATTAAAGTCATCTCTCTTAGGTGTAATTTGCTTTCAAAGTATTTTTACAGTTCCGTTTTAGTGATCTTCATGTTTACAATTCGCTCCATTCGCAATGCACTTTGAAAACATTGATATCATGTAGAACACAGCCTCATGGCGAAAGCTATAGGTAACCTACGCTATTATTAAAAAGCGGAATTTATGTTACATCTCCAAAGCTTGTGAAAATAAAAAACATAGCATACGTTAATGCTTTTAATTTATAGTAGGTTATTTATTAAGTATTTCTGCTGTATATGACATGGGCCTGTTGGTTAGAACTTTCTGCTGTGGTTTGCATGTCAAATTGTAAAAGTAGACTTAAAAAATAAATAAATAAATAAACAATATCCTACTTAATAATAATAATAATAATAATAATAATAATCATTGTCATCATTAATATTATTAATATTATTATTAAAGTAAATATATTTATAATAAATCGCATCATTATTTATTTATTGATATGATTTATATATGATATTAGAATAGTGTTAGCTTTTGTAAGTGATTTTATGTTTTAGAATAGAATATGTAATGTTCAACTTCTCAATAATATTATAAAAGGAAGCATAGGCCCAATATGTGCCATTTACATATATTTTAATGAATATGGAAAGCGAGTGCATGTTTTTACCAAAACTAATATTGGATTTATTTTAAATGCGTGTGCGTGTAAAACAATATAATTTGCACAAAGAAATGATAGGGTTCTTCTCTAAAGCAGTTGTTACTCCACCCCGTTTAGAGCATCATTATGGGCGTTTTACGCTATAACTAACATTCAAGTTAGTTATAGCGTAATGGATTGTTAATTTCAGTGCTGTTTTGACATTTCGCAAGGGCTTCAGCTGGTCCTGACCTCAATTTCGCGACTTAACTTTTATGTGGCGTCTATCGATGTCTGATTCAATGTGCGGCTGCACAGTTTCTGCAAATTTTGACTATAGGCTCATCTAAATTGGTTTTTCATTCGATTGAAAGCCGAAATATTGCCAGAGAGGCGAAGTAACTTTTGGTTTTGGAAGAAAGCTTCCAAAGGCTAATGAAAGACGCAGTTGGTGGAAACACACACGCATACACAGGATACACTTATAGGCCTATTTATTATTGATTTATTTAACATTAAATGCACAGTAATTAAGTGGAAAAAAGAAAAGCATAACTTCGGAAAAAGTGCTCACTAGCTGCGGTTTCCGCGATTTCTGTGGTGGTCAGTGGTGCTGCTAAATCACTTGTTTTAATCAGAGAATAAGATTGTATAGCCTATTTTAGTTATTTAGTGTAATATATAGTTATTTAGTTTAATTTTTGTAATTTATAAATATATGCTTTTTTGATTTAGGCATAGGCCGAGTATAAAACTTAATTTTACTTAAACACAAAAGATTTTGCGGTTTAGTTTTTTTTTATGGCACTTTATTGCATGTTGAATGTTACAATTACAAAGATTTTTATTAAATAAGTGCATGCCATATTTTTGTTGGTGTAAAAATATAAAAAGTATCATTCTCATATTCTTGCCTTATTTATCTTTAATATAAATATACAATTGCATACAATGCAATGCGTGGTGCACCTAAGAAAAAAAGGCGCACCAAGGCAAAACGTCTAGCCCTGTATTGGATAGATTAATTGATAGATTGTGTGTGCATTTTAATAACATTGACACTATACTTTTACGATTAATTAAACTAGGGATGCTAACGATTACTCGATCATTTATTGTCGGTAGGCCTAACCCAAAACCTATAGACCTTATCGATTAAACATGGGCTATTAATAAGTTATGCTTTGCGCTGTGAGACGCGTCCCTGATTTCACACATTAGGCCAACATAATGAAGTGTGTGTAGTTTACGTTACCTTATGGAGTCGTGCACTCTCTTGACTTCGCATATTGGGGAGACATAAAACCCTGTTATGCAAAGATCTCATTTATGTCCGCTGGTGCTGCCGTTAATCCGCGGGTCAAGTAATCAAAAAGTAGGCTACATGACGTTTAATTATGGGTTAAGAAGACCAAACATTGGTTGTGCAAACTTTACATATACTTCCTCTAAAATATTATTATTATTATTATTATTATGAAAGTTTTTCAAGCTATATTATATTTTTATGGACTGGCATATGCCTAAATACGCATCACGGCCAGACATTTATATTTTATATAAAAACGAGCGCACCTCATTTCACTGTGATCATTTTGCGGATCATATTGCATATTCGGTTAATTCTTCAGTAGCCTTGTAAATAATGTATTTTATTAATGGATTGTTTATAAGGACTAAGCTATTTATTGCTGTAATTCTCCAAATGGAAAATGCTTGGGTGGTTTGATAATATATCATATTAAAAACTTTATCTATCATGTTTATGAGCTGCCCCTCATCCTTCAATAGGCTATTACAGATCGATTTATCAGATGATTTGTCATAAGGGAAACATTAACAAAAGGATTTTCTTTATGGAGACCCATCTAAAAACAATCGACAATCAACAATTCCTTTAGTATTAATACAAGTTAACAATAACTTAAACCGAAACATACCTTTGTACATGAAAGAGCAGGTTCTTGGTAACCTTTAAGACAAGCTCATCGCATCAGAAACGACTCTCGCTTATGACGTCTGCTTCGCGGGCATTTCACGTTGTATGCGTCACTGTCGCATTTGTTCACGTGCTTTAAATTAATGCTTTTTGTCTCCCAAATTCATATAATAAAGAGAACGATAAAATAACGTTATTAACCGGTTGACTGTAAACGTTTCTGTTCAGAACGATTAAAGTTTATCTTTTTTTCGTTTCTGTTTCTGCAAAATGTCATTCGTTTCCGTTTTTCGTTTCCGTTCCTTGAACCGGTTCAGAGCCCTGCTTTTAGGTACCTTTTGAAAGTGGAATCGGCCATAAAAGCGTACTGAACCAAACCGTATTATACCGTACCACTCAGTGGAAACTGGCCACTAGTAGAATGTCTGACATCATGTCCCAACAACATGCAACGCGACAAGATTCCAGCGACAAGCAATTTGTTTGCCTGCACCAGATGCTACGTGACAGAAATATTTAAATACAGACATTCAGAAGCACAAAATAGTGCACTGCACTTGAAATGGTATGGTTCATCATTCAATTAATACATATTAAACTTTTTTAACATTATTAAAAGTTCATGCTAAGTGACTCATATTGGTTTATTTGCACAGTCACAGTTGTAATTTAGGTTTGCTTCAAAATCTGAGGTAAACTATCTGCTGCTGCTTTCAGTATGGCAATAAATGTCATGTAAAAAGGTATTCTAACATACATTAGTAGAGTTTAACACTAAAGCACACAATCAGCACCTGAGGTGATCTTTGTCATAGTAGTTTATGCTGTGATTCGGTCACAGTGTTGCAGAAATAGAAACCATTTCTAAAATAAAAATTGTGCGTATCACTCTTACAGTTAGTTAGGACAAAACTCTTGTTAACATGGAAAAGGTACCTTTTATTGTGTGTTGCAGCATCACATCATGTGTTGTTAGGGCATGGTGTTATGTGGACCACTGAAATAGTGAACATACAGGTGCATCTCAATGAATTACAATATCATTAAAAAGTTTATTTATTTCAGTAATACAATTCAAAAAGTTTTTTTTAATTTTGATAATTATAGCTTACTGCTAATGATAGCCCAAAATTAGAATGCTACTCAATAAAGAAATTATTTTCTGAGATACTGAATTTTGGGGTTCCAAACATGTTCCGGAAGGGCCCTTAACACTGTACATTTTGCATATCTCCTTAATCATATTTTGTGATTGTGCGGAGATAGATTAATCTGAACTCTGAAGTTAATTTTAATAAGATTATGATTTTCAGTCTTTCAGACTGCAGTATCAGTGAAGAAGGTTATAAAGCTCTGGCTTCAGCTCTGAGATCAAACCCTTCACACCTGATAGAGCTGGATCTCAGAGGAAATGATCCTGGACAATCAGGAGTGAAGGAGCTCACTGAGTTACTGCAGGATCCACACTGTACACTGAAGACACTGAGGTGAGGGTTAATATGTGTCACCTTAAGCACACTAGTTTTAAAAGATAATTAACATTTAGAAATGAAAGCTTTTAAGTTACTAAAATAAATCTTCATATGTCAGGTAATGTCAGTGTACCTCTTTTCTTTTCAGTTGTTTTAGTCCTGCTGCTGATGAAGTCTGTCAGTTTGTGACTGGAATTGTGGGTAAAAACCCATTACTCCTGAAAGAACTGAATCTGAGTGATTGTGAACTAGGAGACACACGAGTGAATCAACTCTCCGCTCTACTGCAGGATAAACACTGTCAGATCAACACACTCATGTGAGTTTTTTTTTTTTTAAATTAATTTATTTGTTTGTTAATTTTTGTTGTTGTTGTTGTTGTTTTATTTATTCACATGTAATGTAAAGATTCATTAAACACATGATGCGATAGGATTCTCAATGATCATTTGACAATTTGGTTTTCTCACTTTTTAACGAAAGAAAATTTAACACAAATCATAAATGTCATTGTATAATTTCTCAGATAACATTCTGCACATTTCATATGAAATTTAAATACTGTATAATAAAAAAAACTTAGTCAAGTTTTTTTTTCAACATTTTAATTCAAATAATTGAAAATTTATAATATTGTTAAACAAACTATGTATAATAACAAAGGCTTTACCTGTGGTATTTTTTTTTTAAAGAAATATCAGTATTTCCACATTTTCCAGCAAAAGCTGAGATCCCAGCTCATGCATAATAGGCTCACTACAATAGTCTTTTGTTAAACAGTGTACTTGCACTGTCATTTAGTTATTTCAAAGAACTAAAAGCTACAGTTTATTGTTACACCTCAAATGCACATTTTAAGTATCTTAAAGAAATCAGGATATAAAAACAGTAATATAGAGTAATCACTGAATATTTGTATCAAGTAATTGTCAAAGTAAAGTCTTCCTCTCCTGTTCAACATTTTAGGCTGCGTAATTGTGGTCTAACAGAGGAAAGCTGTTCAGCTCTGTCTACAGTCCTGAGATCAGACAGCAGTCTGAAAGAGCTTGACATGAGCAACAATAATCTGCAGGATTCAGGAGTGAAGAAACTCCAGAGCGGATTAGAAAATACAAACTGCACACTGGAGAAACTCAGGTGAGTTTAATGAACCAATGTTTGATTGTTTCTGAATTCAAAAATTCTATGAATCATATAGTACATTTTGATTATTATAAAAATTTTCCCTCTAGTCTTTCAGACTGCAATATCAGTGAAGAAGGTTATAAAGCTCTGGCTTCAGTTCTGAGATCAAACCCTTCACACCTGATAGAGCTGGATCTCAGAGGAAATGATCCTGGACAATCAGGAGTGAAGGAGTTCATTGATTTACTGCAGGATCCACACTGTACACTGAAGACACTGAGGTGAGACAATGAATTATGCAGTCAAGAAACAATAAATAATTCAAAATATTAAAAAATTAATGTCAATTATAATTTCACTAACTTTGATGCAACAATACACTGTTTAGCCTATCTCATATTAATTTCAGTGTAAACTAAAATGGCACCTGATTTTACCAAGTTTAGCTGAACTAACCTCTGCTTGATCTTCTCTTCTCCAGGTGTTTTAGTCCTGCTGTAGATGAAGCCTGTCAGTCTTTGTCTAAAATCGTGAATTCCGATCCCTTGTTCCAGAATAAGATCAATTTAAATGGAAAAAAGCTTGACTTAACACAAGTGAAGCATTTTGCAACTCTACTGCAGGAAAAACACTGTAAGATCAAGGAACTTCAGTGAGTATTTTACAAAAGATTAAAATGTTCATTTTAGCATTACAGTATTTCACCAACTGCTGGGTACTAACATTTAAAATAAATATTGAAACAAACCATGCACTTAGTGTTGATACATGTCTTCATAATTTACTGTTATTTGAAAACATTTCATTATAGCTGTAATTTAATCTACTTTTAAACTACCTTTAACTTATCCCAAAATCTATAGCACTAAACGTGTTGCTATGGAGAAATGTGATGACAGGTCGGATCCAAATGCAGTTTCAATAAGAGAATAGTCAGGCAGGCAAGGGTCAAAACAGGAGACAGTTATATACAGATAATTCATAGTGTAAACCGTAATACAGGCAAAAGGGCTGAGACAGGTGGCAAACAATCAAAAATTATTGAAACAGTGCAAAAGTTCAACAGCTAGACAAGACTCAGCAATGTGAGTGTGTGTGAGTGGTGTTAAAATAGTCCAGGTAATCAGTGTAAATGATCTGGAGCTGTATGTGTGTCAGTGTCCAGATTACTGTCAGCTATAGCAGGAGTTTATTAGTGCAACGCCTCATGGGAGTTGTAGTTCAAGTGAATTGACAGGAGTGGTCTTCAGTGGCCGGCAAGAACAATCTTGCTGATGATCACAGCAAAACCTTTCCCTAACTCTGACAATATAAGTAAAAATAAAATACAACATTCGCACAATATGACTATTGTACAACAAATATATATTCACATTGTGGTGAATCAAAGTGAGAATATCAAGTGAGATCAAAGGGCAGATTGCAAATGAATGCAGAAACAGACTGAGTGCATTTACATACTCTATATTAATGCAATAACAATGAGGTTTGAGAAATATTGCGGTTAACATCATGTAAACCTAATATTTTAATGTAAATCAAGTGATTATGTTCATAACCGCAGTTAGCATAATCGTATTAACATGCTGATTTTAATTGAAATTTTCAGGCATGTAAAGATCTTTATTGCCTTATTGCCATTCTTACCAAAGTGGCCTTGTGCTTGTGAGGGTGGCAGTATGGAATATCTCTATACATGATATACAAAAATGTGGAATTCGCATTCAGTGCTGTTCGCTGTGTCTTATGCCTGGTCCTCAATTGGCACCTTAATTCATGTGCAATAGGTGTCATGGATTTACAGAATTAAATACACCTATTTTTAGCAGTGTTTTTGTGAACTCTGAATTGATAGACTATTATTTTGTACTCTGCAGAGCCGGCCAGCTTTTACAGCACACTGCCACACTTGTGTGTAGGACAGGGGCATAAATGGAAAACTCCTGTGGACTCAGATCACACTTAATAAATTATATTTATATCATCCTGAAATGTTCCCTCTATTTTGAATCGCTGAACTCTGAATGCACAATTAGCTGCCACCAGTCTGCCTAGAAGAGTATTACAGCAGAAGCTTGTGCTGTTTGCACATTTCAAAAACATTTGCCTTTTTCAGTTTATTAATGATATTTTGCATTAGTATAATATTATTAGTAGTAGTTATATTATTTAATATATGCATATTTATATTTGTTTTAATAAAAACAAGTTTAGATTTGTTCACCTGTTGGGTTTTGGAGACGAATGCATCACCATATGGGGCATAAGCATAGGACGAGTGTTTGGATATAACTCAGTTTTTTGACCACACTTTGTTACTATTGTTCATTTATTTATTTGCTGGAAATTAGAACTGAATTTAGAAATAGTTTTGCAACAAATCTTTCCTCTTATCAAATGAAATTAAATATGTAGGCTAATGAATGTCTTGAGTGGAGTGTACAACACCGTTTCCTTATCCACGAAAGTAAAGGAGTAAAGTAAAAAGTAAAAGTAAAGTAAAGAGGCCGGATGTAGGAGGCTCGTTCTTTAGCCTCAAGCAGATGGTCTGTTTAACTGTTTTCTCCTGTCTGTTGTGTTCATTTATTCCACTTACAAAATCCACCCATGTAAATAGCAAATGCACCACGAAGTGACGCAACTGACTCTTAAAGGGAATGTGAGATGAGACTCTGATTGGTTTAATGCACGTTATGCTCAAAACACACCCATAACTTATTAAGAGAATAAGCACAACCCTGTTAGACCATGCGCCGGGGCACAGAGCTAATTTTTCTATCCTTAAAATAGCAAAAGTAGATTTGGACACCCCTCTAATGCTTTTGTGCCATTTGCTTTAGACTTTGCGTCTAGATTATTAAAATAGAGCCCTATAAGTTTCTTTTTAAATTGGACACCAAAACCTTTATAGTAGAAAGAAGTATGCTATGGAATTCAATGGTTACTGGTTGTCATTCTTTAAATAATGTTGAGGGTGAGGGAATGATGACAAAAGTTAAATTTTTGGGTGAAATATCCTGTTAAACAGATGTCATTAAAGGTGCTGTATGTAAGTTTTTGACTCTTCTAAAGCATAAAAATACCATAATATGTGTGCAGATATTTAAGAAACATCCCAAGTGAACATACTTGTTTAACTGAAAAACAATGCTGAAGTCAGATATTCTGCTTTGAAAATGGGTTTTCCGTGCCGGAACGCTGTCTTTGTTTAGATAAATTTCATATGCACAATGCCAGTTTAGCCAATTATATGTCAGCACCCTGGGTTGCCTTGTTGGAAAACAGCGTATTTCATTCATTCATTCAGAAAGACTCTGAAAGCATGCGTCCGTGACCAAAAAGAACAGTATGGGAGACAGATGCAGTTCCACATGAGGTTATTAATTAGCAAATTACATAAATATTATGAACGTAAACATTAGGTGAGCAGGTTACATTGTAACCGCGTGTCCTAACAACACGCTGTGACGAGAGAGGCAGTGATCAGCTATTTGGCTGTTTGCACCAGACGAAACACGGCAGCCTTTCAGAAGCACAGAATATGCACTCGCTCACGAAACGGTAAGGTTTAGAATCTATTTAATACATGTTAACCCACTTTAACATCAATGTAGATGCTGAATCACTCATATGTGTTTAGTTCTAAAGTTCAATTTCAGACGGTTTATTGTATTTTCAAGATCTGAGGTGAACTTTCTGCTTTCAGTATATGGCAACAAATGCCATGTAAAATGCATTCAAACTCGCATTGTTAGCATTTAGCACAGAATAAAGCACACAAGGCTTACCTGAGGTGATCTAGCTGTCATAGGTTTCTGTTGTTCAGCTGTGAGAAATAGAAGCCATTTCTAATAAATCAATTCGAGGTGTTGGTTAGGACAAAAACTCCTTTTAATATGGAAAATATTCCCTCTATCGCGTGTCGTTGCTTTTATTTAGAACACAGTTTAAATCACTCGCTCCTGTACACAATCTGGCATCCCAGCGTACTTTTATTATGATCCAGGAGTGCAATACCTAGTTCAACCACTGGGTGTCAAACTTACATACTGCACCTTTAATATCTGTAATCTGTAAGGTAAGATTTTTGCTATTATTAAAATAAATATATTGCCACATTTTAAATTTTGCATGACAATACTTATGATAATCTTATTATACTTGAAACTATTAGTTTAGTTTTAGTTTATCTTATGACTTAAATAATAATTTCTCGATTTATGCATGCACATGTTATTTATAATTGACAATGCACTACCTGCAATAACAGCTTTTTTCATTTGCAGACTTTCAGACTGCAGTATCAGTGAAGAAGGTTATAAAGCTCTGGCTTCAGCTCTGAGATCAAACCCTTCACACCTGATAGAGCTGGATCTCAGAGGAAATGATCCTGGACAATCAGGAGTGAAGGAGTTCATTGATTTACTGCAGGATCCACACTGTGAACTGAAGACCATCAGGTGATAAATGATTTCAGATTTTTCTAAACAAATCACGCAGTGTCTTTAAATTAGGTAGATGTTTATTGTTTAAAACTGAATGTAGGAAAGATGAAATTCCTAAACCGTGGTTTAAAGAATTTGAACCTCATGGTACAAACTTTTTGTATGAGATAGACAAAAAAAGAAAAACATACAAAAAGAAAAACATTAATTATTATACATTATAAAAAAGTTGTAACTAATTATGTTAACTGTTTTATATATATTATATATAAAACAAATCATCTTTATCAAGATATATATATATTCATTCTTTCATTGAATTTCTTTTCGACTTAGTCACTTTATTAACAGCTGAATTAACCGCCAACTTATCCAGCACATGTTTTACTCAGCGGATGCCCTTCCAACTACAACCCATCATTGGGAAACATCCATACACACTCATTCCTACACATACACCACAGACAATTTTAGCTTACCCAATTCATCTATAGAGCATGTGTTTGGACTGTGGGGGAAAACGGAGCACCCGATGGAAACCCATGCCAACACGGGGAGAACTTGCAAACTCCACACAGAAATGCCAACTGATACAGCCGAGGCTTGAAGTAGCTACCCATTTTGCCACTGTGCCACCCTTGATGTTGTAGATGTTTGTTGTTTTTTTGTTGTTTTTTTGCATGCCATATATTTTATTTTATAGATTTTTTCAGGATTATTTAATTTGAAATTCTATTTCCTGTAGGTTTTTGAAAAATCCTACTGCACAGGAACCGTATGACTATCTTACCAAAGTTCTGGGTATAAGTCCATTATTACTGACAGAACTGGATCTGAGTGAAGATAAATTAGGAGATCTGGATGGAGAGAAACTCTCTGCTCTTCTGATGGACTCTCATAGCAAAGTGGAGAAAATCAAGTGAGTGAACATAAGTTTATACATTAGGACATCTCTGTTTATTATTTATAAAAGACTGTCAGTAATGAGTACAGTAATTTGATCTGATGTGTTGAATGTGTGCTGAATAATAAAAATGCTGTTTTGTGTTTAGACTGAATAATTGTGAGGTGACAGAGAAAAGGTGTTCAGTTTTAGCTACTGTTCTCTCCAAAACCATCTTGAAAGAGATGAACCTGAACAACAGTCGTCTGCTGGACTCAGGAGTCAGAAAGATCTGTGAGGGACTGATGAAATCTAAGCTGAAGATTTTAAAGTGAGTACACTTCACCAGCAGATACACTGAATGCAACAGCCAAATAAAATACCTACCACTAAACTGCTAAAATATTGTTACATCCCAGACTCACACGTGTATAACTTAACTTGTATAATAAAGTAATAATAGCAAAACAACAGAAGCATAAATAAAAATGAGATTTAAATCAAGATAATGGTAAAAAATGCATCTGTCCAGCCAAGTTATTCAGGATGTTAACAAAAGCAGACTCTTATGGATTTCTTAAATACTTATAGTAGTTCTTCAATAAGAACAAGTGGAGAAACCTAGAAATAGCTTGAGTTGGTTCAGGTGTATTTAATTGGGGTTGGAACTAAAATATGCAGAATACCGGTTTGGACAGCATAAGGCTGTAAGAAGAGGAGCCACCTATTCTGTAGAGCATAATGAAAAGTAGGAGGATTATGGTTGGTAAATACCACTCAGTGCTTCCCACACATAGACTTTACTAATCAGTGGAAAATCTTCTCTCGTTTACTCGTTTCATTCAATGTGTGCGAGAACTGGCAAAATGTTATCAGCAGATTTTACCTGTCAGTGGGTGCTCGTGGCTCCTATAAAAGTGTTATAATGACTAAAAATATTGTTAAAAATTACATTATTTTTGTTTGTTGCATGTAGTTAACCATTTATGTACTGTGGGTAAAAGTTGTGTTTCAATTCGGCTACCACCGCAAGTATATTTCAAACTCGTGTTAAGCACTGCCACTATTGGAGCTGCTCCACCTAACACATAAATGTCACCAATAACCAAATCAAAACCTAAAGTCTCTTATTAAATAGTAGAGTGAACTACCAAAGTTAAACTAACAAAGTTAAACTTAATTGAAAAATAACTGACATGGCAATCAATACTGTTCTTATCAGTCTACAACAGAAAACATCCCACACCATCCTGACTGGCATCTACTTGCTTTAATGTGAAGTTTGTATGGCTAATCTATTTGAGAAGCTGTCATAACAGCAAATTATGTGATCGATTTCTTATTTAAATCACAGTCTTAAGAGCTACAGCACAAAAAGAAGAGAAATTTAGGCAAAATTATCTTGCCATCCCTGAAAAAAGTCATCAATCTACACTTAGTGTGAATGTTACGATCCTTGATGGAAATATGTCCAGGGAATTTAAAGGAGTAACAAGAGATGACCAAAGTATAAAACTGGTGATGAAGAGGGCAAGAGAAAAGACAAAACAACGAATTAGCACCGCAAAAGATCTATTGCTCCCACAGTATTTACAATAGACTATTTACAAACAATAAGATAAAGTTGAAAAAAAAGCAAGACAATCGGGAGAGGGAACTGAAAGTTGCGCTATTAAATCAAAGAAATAAATATAACAAAAATATTCCCTTAATCTCCTCCCCAATCCTCTAAATAAGAAAATAATATGAAAAGAAAAGTCTTCAGTGCAAAAGCGCCCTGAACTTACTCTAACTAAGAAATAAAAATACAAATTAGCGCACTTCGCTAACTAGTGTGTCTATACATCAATAATCCTGCGTGCAAAGTATGTATGTCACGGGACTTACTATGTTGTTCCAGATCTCCCTTGTCTGCAAGTCACAAGAGGTTTTGAATGGAGCATTAGCGGGCTAAAGATGTGAAAAACACACTCAAACAGATCTCACTCAAAGTCAACATTAGTAAATCTCACTCAAAGTCAACATTATATCAGCTACAAACGCACACGGACACCACCAAACAGACAACACGCCAAACAACAACAACAGCAGCAGCAGCTGATCTCTTCCCGTTGCCGCTTCAGATTTAAAGGGCTCTGCAACGCTTGCGATTGGCAGAGACAGAAGTCGTCGTCACGACGCTGAGTAGGATTGGCAGTCCTGTAAGCCAATGGTGCTCTGAAGTAGGCGGTACCTGTAAAATTGACAGGGCACGGAGAGAGAGAGAGAAGAGAAACAGAGACAGAAAAAACACGCACGCACCAATACAGTGTGCAGTTCATAACACTCCCCCACTTAGAATAAACTCTTTTTTAAAAAAAATAAAGTTCGTGAAAAAAACTCGTGACAGTGCATCTGCTAAAACATTGTCAACTCCCTTCTTGTGCCTAATATCCAAGTTGTAACTTTGCAAGAAGAGTGACCACTGTGTCAATCTCCGATTGTGATTATACAACTTCGAAAGAAATGTCAGAGGACTATGATCTGTAAAAACGATCAAAGGCTGTACACTACATCCAACATAAACCTCAAAATGTTGTAATGCAAAAATTAAAGCAAGTGTCTCCTTTTGAATCACAGAATAGTTTAACTGATTCTTCCTCGAAAAATAACTCACCGGATGAGCTATACCCTGCTCATCATCTTACAATAACACAGCACCAGCGCCAACATTACTTGCATCAACCTCAAGTTTGAATGGACGATTTAAATCAGGGGCTGCAAGAACTGGTGAACTACTCAGTGTTTTCACACTCTTAAACGCATATTGGCATTTTCATCCCACACAAATGAATTAGAAGGGCTTAAAAGTGAAGTTAACGGACTAACCACAGACGAGAAATTTCTACAGAAGCTTCGATAGTAACCAGCGATTCCGAGAAATCTTCGGAGTTCACACCGAGTCGTAGGAACTGGGAACTCAGATATAGTCTCAACTTTCGCTTCCACAGGTCGAACTTGACCATGTCCCACTTCTTTTCCCAAATATGTTACCTTCGCCTGACCAAACTCACATTTGGCTAGGTTAAGGGGCAATGAAGCACTCGCAAAACGTTCAAATACGTCACGTAATGACTTCAGATGTTCACTCCAATTTCTGGAATAAACAACAACATCATCCAAATAAGCGCTACAATTAGGAATACCAGCTAAAACAGTGTTTACCAACCTCTGAAAGGTAGCAGGTGCGTTTCGGAGTCCGAACGCCATGGCCGTATATTGTGCAAACGCATCTGGAGTGATAAAAGCAGCAATGTCAGATGCTTTGGGCGTGAGTGGTATCTGCCAATATCCCTTCAACATGTCTAATTTGCTTACGAATTTGGCATATCCCACATTATCAACACAATCCTCCATTCTAGGAAGTGGATAATTATCAGGAACTGTAAGTGCATTCACTTTTCTAAAATCTGTGCAGAATCTAAAAGAACCATCTGATTTTGGCACTAAAATACATGGAGAACTCCATGGACTAGAACTAGGCTTAGCAAGACCATTATCCAACAAATAGTCAACTTCTTGTTGCACAACTGAACGTTTCACAGAATTTACTCTGTAAGCATGCTGTCGGACTGGGCGAGCATCTTTGACATCAATGTCATGTTGAATGACATTTGTTAGTGTCGGTACATCATTAAACAGACACTTAAACTCAGAAATTAATTTCACAAGGTCGCGTTTCTGATCAACTGTCAAGTTTTTAAAATGTGAATCGAGATCTTTTAAAATTTCAGAATTGGACAAACTTACGGTAGACTGAGAAATACTTAGAAACATTAGACCATCTTCATCAACATCAGTAACTGGATTTTCTGTCACAGCCACAACAGAAATAACAGCAGTATCTGTCATTTTCTCAGCATCATCATGTGCCCTCGAATGACAAGTGCGGGTTTTCCGTCTTTGGTCAGGTGTACAGATCACATAGTTAGTTTTGCTCAATTTTTCTCTCACTTTGTAAGGTCCGAAAAATTTAGCTGACAGTGAAGAGCCGGGTATAGGCATGAAAACAAGAACTGCGTCACCAGGTTTAAAAGAACGCGCAACTGCCTTTTTGTCAAATGTGCGTTTCATTTCTTTTTGCGCACGGGCAAGTGAATCTCTAGCAATTGAACAAGCGGTCTGCAACCGTGCTCGAAACTTCGTTACGTACTCTAAAACATTCGTTTTCGAATTGTCAGTTTCCAGAATTTGATCTTTTAGAACTTTTAAAGGGCAAAAGATGGCCACCCAGAGACGGAGGAGGCGCATGGCTGAGTAACGCGAGAGCCCACGAGACCTAGTGCGGGATCCAAGATGGCGGCGTCCGTCTGCTAGACAACAAACAAACTTCAGTGTTTTTTTTCCCCCGTTTTTTTCTTGTTTTTCCACTTTTCTCCGTCCACTTCCATCCATCTACCATACCAGTACAACTGGATTATATATATATATATATATATATATATATATATATATATATATATATATATATATATATATATATATATATATATTTTTTTTTTTTTTTTTTTTTTTTTTTCTCTTCTCCGTCGTTCACCCTGGATCAACTCGAAGAATATATCGACACGCACTACAACACAATCTGCTGCAACATGAACACGCCAGATCGCAAAGGTAAAGGTAATCCCACTCCAAACTGCAAGAGACCTCGGTCTGATTCTCCTTCAACTATGAACTCATCGCCCCCCTCTCTATCCTGTTGCACCGAGGTAAGCGATATATTACGCTCAATAGAGAATAAACTTTCCGGACTCGACTCAAGAATCGCACTCATAGAAGTCATTTACAAGGAATTTCAAGAGCTTCGTCACAGTTTAGAATTTAGTCAAGAACAGATAGACACTCTCACTAAAGAAAACCATTTCCTAAAGGACTCAGTTCACGCACTTTCCACTCAACTCAATTCCGTTGTCACAGAAAACAAATCAATGAAAGAAAACATCTTGGACTTACAAGCACGCAGTATGAGAGACAATCTAGTTTTCACAGGCATCCCGGATCAAACTCCAGATGACCCCGGAAAATTAATCAAGGACTTTATGACAAAACAACTCAAACTACCAGCCGAAACCGTACAAAGCATCACTTTTCACCGTGTCCACCGCATCCGTTCGCAACAAAACAACAACCGACCTCGTCCTATCATTGCAAAATTCGAACACTATAAACACAAAGAACTGGTTCAAAAACAAGGCAGACAACTTAAAGGTACAGTTTACGGTCTCAACGAACAATATCCAAAGGTCATTCTGGAACGTCGAAAACAACTCTTCCCAATCCGAAAACAGAAAATGAATGAAGGAAAACGGGCAGTCATAACAGTGGACAAATTATACATAGATAGAAAGTTATTTAGTGATAAGGACATTACCCCCTGGCTTTTTTGAACACATCACTTCCATAATAATCCTCTATCTATCTACATATCCTCTTAATATAACTGAGTTATGTTTTTGATATTGCACTTTGGTCTCATCCTCCTCCCACTTTAAACGTTATGTTGGTCTTTCAGGTTTTTTTTGTCTGGTCATTACTCAATTGTGTATGTTATGTTATGTCCATGTCTAAATTATATGTTTATCAATATATCAGTAACATTGTATTGTCATACACACACACACAGGTACAATACCACACCCTGTCAAATGCATATACTCACATTTATACATACGCAGTACTAACAAACCCACATATTAATATACATCGATATCATTTACTACTTTATTTATTATTTTTCTGAGAAATGTCACCAATCACTTTTTTTATCCTGGAACGTCTGTGGACTCGGCTCCCAGGCAAAGAGGATCAGTTTTTAACCATCTAAGTAAACTACAAGCAGATATATGCCTTCTACAAGAAACTCATTTATCAGAATCCGATCAAAACAAAATTAAATCATCACAGTACAATCATTTATACTCCGCCCACTACAACACAAAACAGAGAGGAGTGTGTATCCTAATAAATAAAAAAATCTCATTTGCTCATAGCACCACCATTACAGACCCAGAGGGACGTTTCATCATAATTAACATTTTAATTAACAATAGCCCACTCACAATAGGCAACTTATACGGCCCAAACACAGACGACCCATCTTTTTTTCAGAATTTTTTTACCTCAATTTCAAATCTCTCTAATTGCCCCGTCATAATAGCAGGTGATTTCAACACAGTTTTAGACCCAACTACAGACAGATCTAACAACATCGGCAATAAACGCATCTGGAAATCTGCAGAAACTATAAAACAGTTCATGAGTGATCTTGGTCTTGGCGATAGTTGGCGCCTTCAGCATCCGGACATTAAAGCATTTTCATTTTTTTCACCAGTTCATAATTCATACTCCCGCATTGACTTCTTTCTCACCAGTAATTCCATTATGTCCAATATTTCTGAATCAAAGATCCACCCAATAATCATTAGTGATCACGCTGCTGTAACATTGAAACTAAATATATCCACAGCACATAAACCCAGTTCTAGATGGCGATTTAATACTTCTCTTCTTCAAGACCATGATTTCGACAGTTTTTTTTAAAAGAGAGTGGGCTTGCTTTCTAGAAATGAGTGACTCCCCTGAAATATCTCCATTTATTCTGTGGGAAACAGGAAAGGCAGTATTAAGAGGAAAAATAATTTCATACTCAGTTTACAAAAAAAAAGAAAGAGAAAAAACAACAAGCTGAACTGGAACAGAAAATTAAAGAACTAGAAGACATTAATATAAATAATACAATAGAAGAAACACAAGATACACTAAGAAAATATAAATCACAACTAAATAAACTAATTGATGCACACACTCAATTCCTTATTCATAGACTACGACAAGAACACTTCCATCATAATAAATCTGGAAAATATCTGGCTAATCAAATCAAACACAATAAAGAAAAAACAACAATATCAGTCATTAAAGACTCAGCAGGGAAACCCACCAACTCACCAGAAGAAATAAATAACATCTTTCAAAAATTCTACAGTAAATTATATTCCCCTGAAAAAAAAACCATCCCAGGATGACATAAATTCATTTCTCAACAATATCAACTTACCTCAACTAAACGAACAGCAAATAAATACTCTTGAATCCCCTTTATCAGAACAAGAAATTTCTAATGCACTTAAACTCATGCCCAATAATAAATCACCAGGTCCTGATGGTTTTCCTGCTGAGTTCTACAAACACTTTTGGTCTATTTTATCACCACTTTTCATCCGATTGATAAACGAATCGAAACAAATCTCAAAACTTCCAGACACCATGAACACTGCCACAATTGCACTCCTCCTTAAACCCAATAAAGACCCAACATCACCATCAAGCTATCGTCCAATTTCACTAATTAACGTAGACACTAAAATACTTGCTAAAGCTCTTTCGCATAGAATAGAAAAAAATCATGCCATCTATAATCCATCCAGACCAAACCGGCTTTATTAAAGGTAGACAAGCATCCAACAATACATGCAGACTCATAAACCTAATACATCACTCATCAATAAACAAAAACAAATCCATCATAGTCACCCTCGACGCAGAAAAAGCCTTCGACAAAGTAAACTGGAGATTCCTGTTTTCCACATTAGAGAGGTTTGGTTTCGGGGAGTCATTTATTAATTGGATCAAAATTCTCTACACATCACCATCAGCTACCGTCATTACTAACGGACTAACATCACGCAGCTTCACTCTACACCGGGGAACTAGACAAGGATGCCCACTCTCTCCCTCTTTATTCACCATATTCATCGAACCACTTGCAGCAGCTATCCGTCAAAACAACTACATCAAAGGAATTCAAACATTAAACATACACCATAAAATAAGTCTTTACGCTGATGATATATTATTATACTTACAAAATCCCCAAACATCATTACAAGAAACAATAAAACTTATTGATACCTTTTCAAATATTTCTGAATACTCAATTAATTGGAATAAATCTGCTATACTTCCATTACACTCTACCAGTGTGGATGTGGCATCCCAAACCCCACAAATTCCTATGTGCACCAACTACATCACATATTTGGGTATCAATGTCTCCGCCAGGCTGCCAGAGTTGTTTGCCCTCAACTATACTCCACTACTTAAAAAAATAGATGACGATCTTCAACGTTGGTTGAACCTACCATTATCCATTATGGGCAGAATATCAGTAACTAAAATGTCCATACTCCCAAAAATAAACTATTTATTTTCAATGATTCCAGCACAGCCCACCCGTACCTGGTTCAAATCTCTAGATTCATTGGTCACAAAATTTTACTGGAAAAACAAGACCCCTAGAATTAAATTGACAACCCTACAGAAACCAAAATCACATGGAGGATTAGAAGCACCACATTTTCACAACTATTTTCTGGCAAATCAGCTTCAAAACATACACAAATGGATTAAACCTAACTCATCAGAATACGCATGGCAAGATATAGAACAATCAATCTGCAAAGACATAAACATTTCAGAATTACCCTTTCACAGTCAAACAATCAAAAAACATCACTGTTTTAAAATGCCAACAATAGAAGCAACTCTGACAGCCTGGTGGAAATTTCATCAGATCACAAATTCACCACTCACACCATCTAAGTACACCCCAATCTGGAATAACCCTGATTTCCTAACTAACAAAAAGCCACTCAACTTTCGCACATGGGCAGATAAGGGAATCACACAACTTCAGCATATCTTTAATAATAATAACCTGGCACCTTTTTCCCATATAACCCAGACATACAGCATTGGGAGTAATTGCTTTTTGGAATATTTACAAATCAAATCATCAATTAAATCAAAATTACTTAACCAATCAATCAATCTAGACCTTTCCCCTCAAATCTCAGAGTTTATCGGTATATCTTCCTCCAAAAAATTGCTTTCCCAAATATACAAAATGATATCAAAATCAGACAACGCATTAGTTGTACCAACCGCTAAATGGGAATCAGACTTATCCATTACTCCCAATGCTGCATTCTGGACTCAAATTTGCAAAAACACATTCTCCATGACTAAAAATGCTAACCTGCAACTTATACAGTATAAAGTGCTTCACAGATCTCATTTAACTGGGCAGAAATTATTTAAAATGGGTTTCATGTCAGAAATATGTTCACATTGCACACAAAACACCCCAGACACTTATCTTCACGCCTTATGGCATTGCACTTCAATTAAATCATTTTGGGAAAAGGTTACTGACTCACTCTCCAACTTAATGGGATGTCACATGCCACTGTCTCCCTCCCTCTGCATATTAGGTGATACATCCACAATAGATATAAATAAAACAAATGGTCAGTTATTGCTGGTGGCGCTAACTGTCGCCAAGAAAACTATCCTCATGAACTGGAAATCAAGAAATACCATTCACATTTCATCCTGGAAAAACTTACTATCAGATTACATCTCCATTGAAGATCCTCTTTGCCTGAAGCCACTCCCCAACAACACCTTCATCAGTACACAGACAGGAGAGGAGGGGGGAGAGGGGGTCAGGTAGAGCTACAAACTGTCTTTGATATTAAATCTAATTAAAAATAAAATAAATCAAAAGGGAAGGAGGAGGGGAAGAAGGAAAAAAACTATTTATTATCAATGTCATAAATACTTGCCACATTATAATTCGGTCTTTACATCTTCCACTTTTGTACTATTTGTTTTCCTTTTCTGTCTCTCTTAAATTTATTTATTCATTTTATTATTGTTATTATTTATCATCATCATTATTATTATTATTATTTGTTATTTTTTTTTCTCTCTCCCAAGAGGTGGGAGAGAAAGGGATCGTGAGATGGGCGGGAGGCGGTGGTGACTGTGGTGTACTCGCGCTGATAATAATAATTCCCTGGCCGGTCTAACATCAGATTAAAAAATACCAAGTATTAAGGGAAAAAAAAAAAAAAAAACTCCTATTTGCACATACTTACATACACTACATTCACAGGGTAAGTGTGACGTGGGCATGGCAGCCTGGGCATTTGCGCCGGACTGATCCATGCTTCACGTCATACTTTTAAAACCTGTTAGCCTTCACTCAATTTTGGGGATTTATACCTACCTAACTTTAAACAGTAACAGTTCCTGACTCCAGTAAGCTACAAACACATACTGGGTATCACTGGAAAGAAGACACTTTGAGCTTTACTGTGGTAAAAGGGGGAGTTATATGTTAAAAAATATAAAAAGTTATACATTATGAAGTTATGAGAAAAAAAAATTGTATTGTGTTCAATATTAGTTTTTCCATATACAAACACAGGAAAACATTAATGTAATGTCCTAGAAAAAATATGACTTGAAAGCCAAGTGTCAAATTCAAATTTGATGAAGATAGCATGCAAAATGAGATTACTGTAAAATGTTTTCTGAGACTATATCGGTGTCCTCCTTTCCCTCACCGTCAGAGGCACTTTCTCAAAAACAATCATCCCAAACTGAAACCTTTACAGTTGCTGAATAATTTGGTCTACATTCACAGTTTATGTATCATTGAAAAGAAGACACTCTGGGCTTTATTATTCATCATCTAGAGTTTATAATGCTAAAAAAAAAAAAAAGTTAGAGATGCTTAAGTAATGTAAAAAAAAATTGCACCGCACTAAACATTTTATTATTTCATAAACAAATGTGTGAAATCAGTCCTGGAGCAACACATAAAAGTAATGGGTCAAAAGCTACATATCTCCTGAGTATATGTTTTAAATTTGATGTCAAAATCATGCACAATGAAATTTCTGGAATTATTTTTCTGAGACAATGTCTTGTGATTTTCTCCCTCTCTTTGTTTGTGGAGAAGCAGTCTGATGTACTGGGGTTTCTAACACTACTCTTTTAGTCTTTTCACATACCACAAATTTTAATTGTAAAACAATAGAAAGAAACGTACTGTATATTATGAATGATTTATTTGAGCACAAGAAGTACATTGTGTGAAATATGTCCAGTGCATATGCAACAAAAAAAGTCTTATGCTGCGTTCACACCAGACGCGGAACGCGCGGCAAAATCGCGCTATTCGCGAGTAAATAGACGCGTGAACATTTGAGTTTACTCGCTTTATTCGCGCGTCAGACTCCGCTTCATTCGCGCGTCAAACTCCGCTTCATTCGCGCGTCAAATTCACTTCAGAACAGACGCGGATTTGCGTCATGGGCAGGGCTTCTGTCTGCTCTGTGAATGTAGCTTCGTTGCTAAATGGCTAACATGGATTTTATTGATAAAATACCTGTGTTTATGTGCTTTATGAAGGCTGTAAAACAGCGTCGATACGTTTGGAGCAGTGTCTGAGTCCACTAGATACTTTAAGAGGTGCACCCAGCGCTGTGAGCTCATAAACTCCTCCAGAAACGTAACCTGGATGACTGGGGCTTCCAGCGGTGCTTCTGACTGAGCCAAGCCCAGTTTGATGAACTGTTGTCGGTCTCGGCTGGAGGATTTCCCCCGGACACCAACAACAGGGGCTACGTCACAATCATGCTCCCACAAGAGCAAGCTCCTGATTGGTTAACGCGGCGCGAATGTCCGCAGAAGTTCAGATATTTGAACTCGAGCGATTTGCGCGTTAAGCGCGTCAAACGCTCAATTCGCGCGTATCGCGCCATTCGCGCCGCACCATTCGCGCAATTCGCGCCATTCGCGCCGCGCCATTCGCGCAATTCGCGTCATTCGCGCCGCGCCATTCGCGCGTATCGCGCCGCAGGATGCCTATTCGCGCGTTTGCATTGACTTAACATGTAAATCACTCGCGCTTGACGCTTCTTCCGCGTCTGGTGTGAACGCAGCATTAGAAGAGTTGTTGTTATGCTCTCTCACTTTGCTCCTGTCTGCTGCTTGTAATCCACTCCAGCAGATTCAGCTACGTGACAAAAACAGAATTAGGATTCTATTGTAAACAACTGTATTTCCCCCCCTTGAGTAGCAAACACGATTTACTCTGATGCCCTTTTATTGATAATATAATTATGACAGATAGCTTATCTTATAGCAGTCATTCAGATAAATGGCAAACATATGATAATGCCAAACATTACTGAAAGATTATCGCTACCGGAGATACGTTCACACTTATACAAGCAAGCTTCACAGAAGAACTGAGACGTAAACAAATGTAATAAAAACTCACCGTTAGAAAATACCAGAGTGCTCTTCATCCAGGTCATGTAAGTATCAGTTCTCCTCAGACATATTCTCCTCTTCGCTTCAAACTAACTCTCAAAACTCTCTTTAGCAGAACAAAACTGACGATATATTTTCATTGTTTACCAGCAGCTCTGCCGTTAGCTCAAACTGCTAACAGATGTGTAGTGTGCAGCAGGGGGCAGGCAGGTGCGTCGCGTGATGATTGACAGATCGCTGAGCCAGTGACAGCAAAGAGCGTGCAAATATACAACCCACAGCCAATAGGTGTTCATATATTGAATATATGATACAGCCATTGGCTAAACTCTCTGTCAGTCAAACTAAGTAGGAAGTAGGAAGTGCTATAATTGGATGACAGGCTATGCAGATCAAAACATGCGGCTTTGTTTAGATTTTAGTAACTATAACTTTGACTTTTTGTTCAGTTTGTGGTCTCATTTTATCTGTAACACTGTAAGCTATGACATCGAGTTGCCTTTTACTACAAAGACGCCGTTTTCGCCTGTAAGTGACATGGTAAAGCATGGTAAAACAGGTCTCGGGCAGAAATGGTGACATAAACAAATGAATAACCACCCAAAATTCAACACTATTGTGTCGGTGGACTAAATGTGCTTGATGGGATGTTTTTCTGTGGACTCTTACCTTTCAAAATAAACCGTGATGTACAGCAAAGAATGCGTGTGTGTGCTGTTATTACTATTGATAAACATTGACATGTGGAAAAACAGCGCCCCTGGATGCTCCAGGGCGTCCGCGTCGGGTTGAAGGGTAAAGGTAATGCATCACAAAGCAACTGACAAACACTATACTTTAAGGCAGAGATAACTTTCACCTCCTTAAATTATTGTTAAAGCTAATGCTGTTTTATTATTATTATTATATTTATTATTTTTTATTATTATTGTTGTTGCTGTTGTTGTTGTCGGCGTGAGTGTATTGTAGTTATCGCGTTTCCCTGCCCACCTCTTGATCTTTTATTATTATTATTATTATTATTATTATTATTATTATTATTATTATATTACTATTAATAATTCATCAAATTGTTAAATTTTTCCCCCTATTATTCTCATTGTTTTGTTTGCAGCACTTTATTTTTCTACTTTTCTTTTCTTCCACCCTTCCTTTTTAGTTTTTTTTTTTGTTTTGTTTTCTTCCCCTTTTCCTAGTTCCTTTATTTCTACTTAGTATTATTATTATTATTATTTATTATTATAATTTTTTTGGTCCTCTTCCTGATTTCCCAACCTCCCCTCACCTCCTCACTATTATCATTAATAGTATTACTTTTACTCTTGTTACCATTAATATCATTACTATTCTGACTTGTCCTCCCATTATCTCCTCATTATTATTATTATTACAAGCATTTCTACCATTGTCATTATTCAGGTTGCTGTAGTTGTTTTGTTATAGTAGAAGTAGAAGTAGGAGTAGTAGTAGTAGCAGCAGTAGTCATTGCAGTAGTAACAGTTGTATTTGTAGTTGGGATTGTTGAAGTAGTAGTTGTAGTGATTTCTGTAGTAGTAGATGTCGTTGGTATAGTGGTATCAGAAGTAGTAAAGGTGTTGGCGTAGTAGATTAGATTAGATTCAACTTTATTGTCATTACACATGTACAAGTACAAGGAAACGAAATGCAGTTTAGGTCTAACCAGGAGTGCAATAGCAGCAAGTGCAGGATACAGGTATAAGTTATAAAGTGCAGTTATAGAAGAACTATGGTGATATTTACAGATGGATGTACTATGAACATTATATACAGGTTGTGTTAGCTATGAACAGAGATTTACAATAGATGGATATATGTACAGGTTGCTATTAATAATCAGAAGTGTGCAGATATATAAACATAATTACAAATGTATATGTACAGTGTGTGTGTACATAATTACAAATGTACATGGGTATGTACAGTTCAAATAAATGAATCAGTGCAATGAATATGTGCAATTTTTAAATGTGCAAATGTTAAATAGTGCAGTGATTATGAGGGGTCTGAGTTATGAGGAGAGTGGGGGTGTATCAGGGGGGCAAAGAGTCAGTGGGGGGCAGAGTTCAAAAGGGAGACAGCTCTGGGAAAAAAGCTGTTCCTTAGTCTACTGGTATTTGTCCGGGGGAGCCTGAAGCGCCTGCCAGAAGGCAGGAGAGAAAACAGTCTGTGAGCAGGGTGAGAGGAATCTTTAAGAATACTGCGTGCTCGGCGCAGACAGTGTTTCCTCTGGATGTCCTCTATGGTTGGCAGTGTGGTCCCTGTGATGCGTTTGGCAGTTTTCACCCCCCGCTGCAGTGCCTTACGCTCCGCAACAGAGCAGCTTCCATACCAGACTGTGACACAGCTGGTCAGGATGCTTTCTATTGTGCAGCGGTAGAAGTTCACCAAGACGGCTGATGACAGCTGGTTCTTCTTAAGTTGTCTTAAGAAAAATAGGCGCTGGTGAGCCTTTTTGACCAGGCTGGAGGTGTTGGTGGTCCAGGAAAGGTCCTTTGAGATGTGGGTCCCCAGGAACTTGAAGGATGAGACAGGCTCGACTGCCATCCCATTGATGTGGATGGGATCATGTGAGCCTGTTCGTCCCTTCCCAAAGTCCACAATGAGCTCCTTGGTCTTGTCGGTGTTAAGGAGCAGATTATTGTCGGTGCACCAAGTGGCCAGATGCTGTATCTCCTCCCTGTAGGCAGTCTCATCGTTGTCGCTGATTAGACCAATCACTGTGGTGTCATCTGCAAATTTGATGATGGTGTTAGAACTGTTCACAGGCCTACAGTCGATGGTAAAAAGGGAGTAGAGGAAGGGGCTCAGCACACAGCCCTGTGGTACACCTGTGTTGAGTGTGACGGTGGTGGAGCAGATGTGGTCTGATCTAACATTCTGAGGTCTGTTAGTCAGAAAGTCCATAACCCAGTTGCAGAGAGATGTGTCGATATCCAGGTCTCTGAGTTTGATCATTAACTTAGAGGGTATGACAGTGTTGAATGCTGAGCTGAAGTCAACAAACAGCATTCGTGCATAAGTGTTTTTATTGTCCAGGTGTGTGAGTACAGAGTGCAGTGCTATGGAGACTGCATCTTCTGTGCTCCTGTTGCAACGGTAGGCAAACTGATGTGGGTCCAGTGTGGATGGCAGAGAGTCTTTCAGATGTGCCAGGACCAACCGCTCGAAGCACTTCATGATGATGGGTGTGAGTGCTACAGGGCGGTAGTCATTCAGGCATGTTGGGCTGGGGTGTTTCGGCACTGGCACAATAGAGGTGGTTTTAAAGCAGGTTGGCACAGCTGCTAGGTTAAGGGACAGGTTGAAAATGTCTGTGAATACCCCAGCGAGCTGTTCTGCACATGCTTTGAGGACGCGCCCAGGAATACCGTCTGGTCCAGCAGCCTTACACACATTGATCCGACTCAGTGCGGTGTGGACTTCTGAGGAGGTGAGTGTGATAGTTGAGTGGTCGGTTGAGAAAGTGATCCTGGTGTAGGGTTCTGTATTGTCTCTTTCAAAGCGGGCATAAAAGTCATTAAGCTCGTTCAGGAAGGAGACATTTGTGGGTGTGGAATGGCTGGGTTTGTAGTTGCTGATGGCCTGGATGCCCTGCCACATGCGCCGAGGATCAGAGTTGGAAAAGTGCTCCTCTAGCTTTAGCTTGTAACAGTGCTTGGCCTTTTTGATGCCCCTCTTCAAATTAGTCCTGGAAGTGCTGTAGGCCTGTGCATCCCCTGATCTGAAGGCAGTGTTGCGTGCCTTCAGCAGGAGGCGCACCTCCTTGTTCATCCATGGCTTTTGATTTGGGTATGTGGTGATCTGTTTCTGGGTTGTAACACTGTCAATGGTGGTGTTGATGTATTCCAGAACAGAGGAAGTGTAGCTGTCAATGTCTGTGCTAGAGCCACATGTGGCCTGGGAAGCAAACATACTCCAGTCAGTGTGTTGAAACCTGTCCTGGAGTGTGGAGTCTACCCCCGCTGGCCACACTTTGATGGTCCTCACTGATGGCTTCACACGGTTGATGAGGGGGTGAGTATTTGGGGCTGAGGAACAAAGAAAGGTGATCTGATTGACCCAGGTGGGGAGGGGGGTCACAGCGTAGGCTTCAGCCATGTTTGTGCATACATGGTCCAACGTTTTGTTTCCCCGTGTGTGACAGAAAATGTTTTGATGGAATTTGGGGAGCACTGTCTTTAAGTTTGAGTGATTAAAATCCCCCGCAACAATAAAAGCAGCCTCCGGGTGAGCAGTCTGTTGTTTGCTGATGGCTGCATGAAGTTCTTTCATTGCCAACTTGGCATCAGCATCGGGAGGAATATAAGCGGCAGTAATGATAGTTGAGGCGAACTCGCGTGGCAGATAAAAGGGTCTGCATTTGACCATCAGAAATTCCAGGTTAACAGAGCAATGTCTCCCAACGATGACAGAGTTTGTGCACCAAGCTTTGTTAATATAAATGCATAATCCTCCGCCTCGGGTCTTACCGGAGTCATCCGCCGTTCTGTCTGCTCGGAATGTGTGATGCTCAGTTAAAGATACAGCGTTGTCTGGTATCCCGCTGTTTAGCCATGTTTCTGTGAAAATCATGACATTACAGTTCCATAATCTTTTGCTGTGGTTGGTGCGCAGTCGAATCTCATCCATTTTGTTCACCAAGGACCGTACATTGGCGAGGAAGATGCTGGGTAAAGACAGCCTGTGTGGTGTTAGCTTTAGCTTAGCTCTTAGCCCGCCGCGCTTCCCCCGTCTTTGTTTACGATCACGCCGCCGCCTTCGAGCACTTCCGCCCGGCCGGGCAGGGCGCTCGGCCTCGGGTGTTCTGGCGATGTCCGGAATGAGTCGTAGATTGCTGATAAAACTGTCCGAAATGCACAAACCAATATCCAAAATCTCCTGTCGGGTGTACGATGTAAAGGCATTACTGTTCTGCACGAACAGACCCGAAATGAGCAGGAAAAACACTGCAAAACTGCAGAAACTGGAGAGACGCTGAGCCTCGCGTTGTGTACGCGCCGCCATCTTGGTCACATAGTAGTCTGTGTAGCAGTATCAGAAGTAGTAGATGTTGTTGATGTAGATGTTGTAGTAGTAGTGATTACTGTAGTAGTATCAGTAGTAGTAGGAGACGTTGTTGTAGTAATATCAGTTGTAGTAGATGATGTAGTAGTATTAGTAGTAGTAGACGCAGTAGTAGTAGTTGTTGTGGCTGTAGTAGCAGCTGCAATAGTAGTTATAATATTAGTAACTTTCTGTATTAGTAGTAGTTGGTGTAGAACTTGTGATTTATTATTGTTGTTGTTGTCAGTTATTACCGTTGTCCTTTCTCGTTACTGTCATCATTAAAATCATACATTACTAGCGTTGTTGCCACTCTTTACCACTGACTGGTCTCTTTCGATTTGTTTATTTATATCTATGATACTTCATTTATTGACTGTTATTGTCCCTTATGTATGTACTCTGACCTGTCCACCATGTTACCTTTACATGCACACACACACACACACACACACACACACACACACACACACACACACACACACACACACACACACATACATACATATACACACACACACACACACACACATACATACATACACACACACGCACACACACATATATACACTGCCAGTACCTGACTGTATTGTTGTTATTTTTGTTTTTCGTTGTTGTTTTTTTATGTTTTATTTTCTTTGTATGATCCCTATTTGTGTACCTTTTTGCATATTCTAATAAAAAAAAAAAAAAAAAAGAACTTTTAAAGGGCCGCGCAATTGGTATCCATATACTAACTCAGCTGGGCTGAAGCCGAGCGACTCCTGAACGCTCTCTCTAACCGCAAACATCAGCATTGGAATACCATCATCCCACTCATTACCAGTCTGCATGCAATATTTCCGTAACATCGACTTCAAAGTTTGGTGAAAACGCTCCAGAGCTCCTTGGCTTTCTGGATGGTAAGCGCTGGAGGTGCGATGTGTAATTCCTAAATTTGGCATGACATGCTTGAACAGCTTGGACATGAAATTAGTGCCCTGATCGCTTTGCACTATTTTAGGCAAACCAAACGTCGAAAAAAACTTAACTAGTGCCTTGACAACAACAGGTGCAGTGACTTTTCTTAAAGGAATTGCTTCAGGAAATCGAGTGGCTAAACACATCACTGTTAGAAGAAATTGATTACCACTTTTGGATTTTTTTAGAGGACCTACACAGTCGATAAGGACATGTTCGAATGGATCGCCAAGAACAGGTATAGGTTTTAACGGTGCTGGTGGAACAACCTGATTTGGTTTTCCAAAATGATCATGTGCCAAGCATAACACATGTGGGCGATATGGAGCAGGAACTACAATCTGATAAAAAGCATCCAATTCTGCCTTGTCAGGTGACGAACACCACTTGCACATTAACAAATCGTTGTCTAAAATGTAAGCGCTTTGTTTTGTCTTAGCCAAATCGTGTGAAATTGCAGCATTAAAAAGTGTAGTCAATGTCTCATCTTCTTTCTGTGCAGTGATCAATTTTTCTCGTGTGATTTTTAAAGTAACAAATTCGTGTCAGTTACATCGTGCAAAATCCTCACCTTCTCTGATTTCTTTTTCTCAAAGTCCAAATTTTCCTCTCCATTCACAACAGAAGGAAAGAAAGAGTCATTCAATGCAATCTCTTTACACGACTGCGCGCGAGTGACAGCGCACACAGGAAAAACATGAGGATAGGCTTCACCCACCTCGTCAGATGTGCATTCTGTCGGTTCATCCAGAACTTCTAATAATGGCATGACTTTTCCTCCAGCTAAATCATTGCCCAAGATTAAATCTACCCCTTTCATCGGCAGTGAAGAACAAACTGCAACACGGACCAATCCAGAACATAAGTCACTTTTCAAATGCAGATTATGCAAAGGTCTTTTTACACATCCCATTTCAATTCCTTGTACTACTACACTAGAATGACATGACGTCTCATCAGAAAATTTGATCGCACTCTCTACAATAAAACTCTGCATCGAGCCTGTATCACGAAGCATTGTGATTTCTTTTTGATCCTCATCACGACCAGTTAGAGAAATTAATCCCTTAAGAATAAAAGGACGGAACGTCTTCTCCACCTTATCTTTGGAGTTTTCAGCCACATTCTGATTAAAAGTCTTTACAAAACCTACAGGTTTAGCTTGTGATTGCTGTTTTCGTTGAAGTCGGGGACAATTTACACCACAACGTGCCCGTTTTTATGGCAATAAAAACAGTTACGTTCATCGCCATCTCTTGGTGCATTATTTTTCGAGCGCATAAACTGCGTGGTAGATAAAAGTGGAACAGCAGGTGCATTCTCCACACGTGAGTGAACAAATACGTTCTTGTGAGTTAAAATGAATTCATCAGAGAGAACAGCGGCATGTGACAATGAATTTACCTTTTGTTCATTTAGGTAAACTACCACTTTCTCAGGCAAACAATTCTTGAACTCTTCTAAAAGAACAAGCTCACGCAACGATTTAAAATCTGCCACATTATTAGCTACACACCATTTATCAAAAAGCGTGCCCTTTTCTCTGGCAAACTCCACAAAAGTTTGATTAGAAGTTTTTCTGTGCATCCTAAACTTCTGTCTACATGCTTCGGGAACTAATTCATATGCACGAAGTATTGCTGATTTGACTGAATCATACTTTAAACTCTCTTCAAGCGATAAAGTAGAATAAACTTCAAAAGCTTTGCCTACAAGTTTACATTGCAGCAACAAAGACCAGAACTCAGGTGGCCAGTGCAATGAAGTCGCAATTCGTTCAAATGCATTAAAATAAGAATCAACTTCAGATTCTCTGAATTGTGGAACAAGCGCAATGTGCTTACTCACGTCAAAACTTGAAGTGGATGAAGTCGACACCGAAGATACATTTGAAGAAGCTGGAACTGGCTGAATAGCCTCCACAGCCTTCTTTGAGGAGTCCAACTCGAGCTGGCGCAGTCTCACCTGCGTATCAGCCTCGATTTCGAGTTTGCGTATCTGCAAACGCAAGTCAAGTTCAGCTCGACGGGTGTGCTCTTGTGCATTATAATAAAGACGTGCCATGCAAACTTTCAGTCGCGCATCATCTCGTGAACCTATAGAGATTGGAGAGAACGGTTCAAACGGCGGCAATCCAACATCAGTATCAACAGCGGCCTCCACCCCTGCTTCTGCATCTGTACTGCCACTACACACGTTCTTATCTCTCATATCAAAAGAAGTCACCACCTCATCACTAGGGCTTGCATGCTCAGCCGTCTCATCCATTACAATATTTGGTGTGATAAGAACATTAAGCTCAACCAACTGCTCTGTTAACTTTTGCTTAATTTCGGCTTTACGATCCTGTCTGTTAATTATCAGTTTAAAATGATCAGGAATCAAAAACAAGTGTTGTTTCCGACAAACGTTAAGCAGCTCCAATGAAGGACTCTTAACAAATTCCTCTAAACTGAACATTTTAAATTAAAGTGTCGCGTGCTCAAAAGTGCTACAAACTGATACTTCTGCAACTTACCTAAATGTCACAACTACTGCATAGCAATTTCTGTTGCCATCACCACAGCTTTTCTTTGGTCATTTTTTAAGGGTTAAATCATCATCTGATAAACATAAGAAATATTAATTTAAAAAATTTCTTTAGCTGAATTAAATTTATCACAGATGATTTTTATCTTACCTTAATTGATCTTATTTAAAAATATCCTGGTTAAATATCCGGGACGAGGCCCCATTTCATGTTACGATCCTTGATGGAAATATGTCCAGGGAATTTAAAGGAGTAACAAGAGATGACCAAAGTATAAAACTGGTGATGAAGAGGGCAAGAGAAAAGACAAAACAACGAATTAGCACCGCAAAAGATTTATTGCTCCCACAGTATTTACAATAGACTATTTACAAACAATAAGATAAAGTTGAAAAAAAAGCGAGACAATCGGGAGAGGGAACTGAAAGTTGCGCTATTAAATCAAAGAAATAAATATAACAAAAATATTTCCTTAATCTCCTCCCCAATCCTCTAAATAAGAAAATAATATGAAAAGAAAAGTCTTCAGTGCAAAAGCGCCCTGAACTTACTCTAACTAAGAAATAAAAATACAAATTAGCGCACTTCGCTAACTAGTGTGTCTATACATCAATAATCCTGCGTGCAAAGTATGTATGTCACGGGACTTACTATGTTGTTCCAGATCTCCCTTGTCTGCAAGTCACAAGAGGTTTTGAATGGAGCATTAGCGGGCTAAAGATGTGAAAAACACACTCAAACAGATCTCACTCAAAGTCAACATTAGTAAATCTCACTCAAAGTCAACATTATATCAGCTACAAACGCACACGGACACCACCAAACAGACAACACGCCAAACAACAACAACAGCAGCAGCAGCTGATCTCTTCCCGTTGCCGCTTCAGATTTAAAGGGCTCTGCAACGCTTGCGATTGGCAGAGACAGAAGTCGTCGTCACGACGCTGATTAGGATTGGCAGTCCTGTAAGCCAATGGTGCTCTGAAGTAGGCGGTACCTGTAAAATTGACAGGGTACGGAGAGAGAGAGAGAAGAGAAACAGAGACAGAAAAAACACGCACGCACCAATACAGTGTGCAGTTCATAACAGTGAAGAATCAGTAAGTCACACCTCTCTCATTCAAACTACCTTTCCCAAATAGATCAACAGGTTTGGCAACAGACATTTGATCAGCTCACAGTTACAACCAAGAAGTTGATCCGTTCTTTGACAACAATAGACAAGTTTCCATCAATTTTTCCCATTATTTTTGACAAAGCGAATGTGTAAGGAAAAAGCATTTATGATATTTTCCATATGCAACCTGTTTCCATCTAACTAGTGTTTTACAGATAAACTGATGTGCGTGATGATATCATAACTGATAAAAGGGAGTTACTGTATCACATAGGCTTTAGTTCTTGAGCTGTTTCCATATATAATTTTGTTTAAATAGCAAAATACTCCCAACCCCATGGGTCTAATTCTGTGGAGCATCTTGTGCCACAGATTTACGGTAAACTGGATGGGACTCACATGTCCCAACAGAAGGCTTCTGAATGTTGCTCTTTTCCAGTCACTATCTGGGTTTTTGACTAATCAGTTTGGGTGAATGCAAACAATTATTTCAAGCATACAGCATTCAATGCTGCTTGCAGATTTCATTTAAATAGGGATTACATTTCTGCAAAAGATCTTTGATATGTATTAGCTAATAAAGCTGGAATTGCAATTAAGGTAAATTGCTACTACATGTTTGTAAAACTCAAATTGAAAATTCAATATTCATCACTAATCAACATCAAAACAAAGAAAACCAAAAGCATATATATAAAAGTAAATAGTTTCACCAACTTAGTTGCAATTCCAAACCCTATTAGTGTGTAATATTTATAAGATTTTATATTAAATAAAATCTGAACATCTGTCATTTCTAAAACAATCAAGCATTTCAGAGCACAGTGGTATTGTTTTTTTTTTTTTTTTTTTTTGCTTTCCTCTAGTCTTTCAGACTGCACTATCAGTGAAGAAGGTTATAAAGCTCTGGCTTCAGCTCTGAAATTAAACCCTTCACACCTGATAGAGCTGGATCTCAGAGGAAATGATCCTGGACAATCAGGACTGAAGGAGCTCACTGAGATACTACTGGATCAACACTGTACACTGAAAACACTGAGGTGGGTGTCTTTAAGTGCAGTTGTTTAAGGGTTTTTGCTAAAAAAAAACTTAAATCTTTTTTCTCATTGGGTATATCTGCAATATAAATTTGTGAAATGTTAGTGTATCTTTCCTGTTTTTAGATTGTTACAAAATCCTGCTGCAGATGAAGCCTTTCGGTTTGTGACTAGATTTCTGGGTAAAAACCCGTTCCTCCTGAATGAACTGAATCTAAGTAATAGTAAACTAGGAGACACACAAGTGTATCAACTCTCTGCTCTACTGCAGGACAAACACTGTAAACACAACAAAGTCATGTGAGTGTTGTTTATTTATCACTGCACATTTAAATTATCTTGAAGACAAGAGGTGAAATGTATGGTGATCAAAACACACATTGTCAGTATTGCAGAATGTTGACATCAGGTGCTTTAGACTGAAATTCTCATTTTCATTATTTTAGTCTGAGTAATTGTGGTCTAACAGAGGAAAGTTGTTCAGCTCTGGCTACAGTCTTGAGATCAGACACCAGTCTGAAAGAGCTTGACATGAGCAACAATAATCTGCAGGATTCAGGAGTGAAGAAACTCCAGAGCGGATTAGAAAATACAAACTGCACACTGGAGAAACTCAGGTAAGTTTTAATGAACCAATGTTTGATTGTTTCTGAATTTAAAAAATTCTATGAACAACATAATACATTTCGACTATTATTAACATTTTCCTCTAGTCTTTCAGACTGCAGTATCAGTGAAGAAGGTTATAAAGCTCTGGCTTCAGCTCTGAGATCAAACCCTTCACACCTGATAGAGCTGGATCTCAGAGGAAATGATCCTGGACAATCAGGAGTGAAGGAGCTCAGTGATTTACTACAGGATCAAGATTATGCTCTGAAAACATTGAGGTGAGACATGAGGAAATACAAAATGAATGACATGTAGACTAAATAGACCTACCTATGATCAATTCAGTGATACAATATTTTTTTCCATCTTGGTGTACTGTGGTGTTGGTGAAAGATCACTACCTTGAAATGATAAGGTTTTATGTGTCTCTAAGCAGTTTCGAGATGTGAAGCTCTAAAGTTTAGCATTACATATAACAAAAGAATATGGTTAGCAAGTTTCTTTAATACATAAAGACTGATAGAAAAACAACTTTATTTATTTATTTATTTATTTATATTTTTATTTATTTATTTATTTATTTTCCCAAATATCTTTCAAGTGATATTTAGTGGAGCAAGGACATTTTCACTGTAGGAGAAAGTCTTATTTGTTTAATTTTGGATAGAATAAAAGCAGTTTAAAAATTTTTAAAACCAATATATTAAGCAATGTATATATATTTTTATTGTCTACAAAACAAACCACTGTTATACAATGACTTGCCTAATTAACCTAGTTAAGCCTTTAAATGTCACTTTAAGCTGAATACTAGTGTCTTGAAAAATATCCAGTAAAATATTATGAGCTGTCATCATGGCAAAGATAAAAAAAAATCAGTTATTTATACTATTATGTTTAGAAATGTGTTGAGAAAATCTTCTCTTTGTTAAACAGAAATTAGGAGATAGAAGATAGATAGAATGTTTTTGTTTTCTAAATAAAAGACAGAATGTACACAGCATTTTTAAAAGGCACATAATATAAATAAGTTGTCATAAGAATATGTGTAACTCAACTTTTTACAGAAATTACAGATTGAACCTTAAAAATTCTAAGGTGAGGCAAAAAATCACTGTATTTGTTTATCATACGCTACATTTGAGTTTTAATAGACTTTGTAGATCACTAGATGTGCTAATAACAGTAGTTTGGTATTAACATTTTCTGAAAAAGCTGAAGTTTAATTTCCAGTCCACATTCAGAACACTGAAAAAACTGTCATAATTGTACTCAAAACGAAGAGTTTTGCTTGTTTAAAACATTCTTAAAGTCTGGGGGAAGGGGGGAAGTTTACTTTAAGTAAAATTGCTAACTGTAACTAGAGCATGTCTTATCAACAATTCTGAACTGTGCTTCAAACTTGTAGGTTTTTGAGAAGTCCGGCTGCAGAGGAAGTCTGTCAGTTTGTGACTAGAATTGTGGGTAAAAACCCGTTACTCGTGAAAGAACTGAATCTGAGTGATCATCAACTAGGAGACACACGAGTGAATCAACTCTCTGCTCTACTGCAGGATAAACACTGTACACTCAACACACTCATGTGAGTATCTAATATACACACACACACACACACACACACACACACACACACACACACACACACACACACACACACACACACACACACACTCACCGGCCACTTTATTAGGTACATCTTGTCCAACTGCTCGTTGACAAAATTTTTCTAATCAGCCAATCACATGGAAACAACTCAATGCATTTAGGCATGCAGACATGGTTAACACGATCTGCTGCAGTTTAAATCAAGCATCATAATTGGGAAGAAAGGTGATTTAAGTGACTGAACGTGGCATGGTTGTTGGTGCCAGACAAGCTGGTTTGAGTATTTCAGAAACTGCTGATCTACTGGGATTTTCACGCATAACCATCTCCAGGGTTTACAGAGAATGGTCAGAGAAAGAGAAAATATCCAGTGAGCGGCAGTTCTGTGGGTGCAAATGCCTTGTTGATGCCAGAGGTCAGAGGAGAATGGCCAGACTAGTTCCAGGTGATAGAAAAATAATCAACTAAGGCTACAATTGGCACAGGCTCACCAAAATTGGACAATAGAAGATTGGAAAAACGTTGCCTGGTCTGATGAGTCTCGATTTCTGCTGCGACATTCAGATGGTAGGGTCAGAATTTGGCGTCACCGACATGAAAGCATGGATCCATCCTGCCTCATCGGTTTAGGCTGGTGGTGGTGTAATTAATACTAATACCCATTAATACCAATTGAGAATCGTGTCGATGCCACAGCCTACCTGAGAATTGATGCTGACCATGTCCATCTTTTTATGAGCACAGTGTACCCATCTTCTGATAGCTACTTCCAGCAGGATAACGCGCCATGTCATAAAGCTTGAATCATCTCAGACTGGTTTCCTTGAACATGACAACGAGTTCACTGTACTCAAATGGCCTCCTCAGTCACCAGTTCTCAATCCAATAGAGCACCTTTGGGATGTGGTGGAACGGAAGATTTGCATCATGGATGTGCAGCTGACAAATCTGCAGCAACTGCGTGATGCTATCATGTCAATATGGACCAAAATCTCTGAGGAATATTTCCAGTACCTTGTTGAATCTATGCCACAAAGGATTAAGGCAGTTCTGAAGGCAAAAGTGGATCCAACCCGGTACTAGTAAGGTGTACCTAATAAAGTGGCCGGTGAGTGTGTATATATATATATATTCTCATTCATTCATTTTCTTGTCGGCTTAGTCCCTTTATTAATCCGGGGTCCACAGCGGAATGAACCGCCAACTTATCCAGCACGATTTTACGCAGCGGATGCCCTTCCAGTCGCAACCCATCTCTGGGAACATCCACACACTCATTCACACTCATACACTACGGACAATTTAGCCTACCCAATTCACCTGTACCGCATGTTTTTGGACTGTGGGGGAAACCGGAGCACCCGGAGGAAACCCACGCGAATGCAGGGAGAACATGCAAACTCCACACAGAAACGCCAACTGGCCCAGCCGAGGTTCGAACCTGCGACCCAGCGACGTTCTTGCTGTGAGGCGACAGCACTACCTACTGCCCCACTGCATCGCACTTCATAGCGCTTCACTTTTTCCACATTTATTTATGTTACAGCCTTATTCCAAAATGGATTAAATCCATTTTTTTCCTCAACATTCTACTCACAATACTCCATAATGACAAAAAAAAAGATTTTTTTAAATTGTTGCAAATTTATTAAAAATAAAAAACCTGAAAAATCACATGTACATCAGTATTCACAGCCTTTGGTCAATACTTTGTTGATGCACCTTTGGCAGCAATTACAGCCTCAAGATGCTACAAGCTTGGCACACCTGTCTTTGGGAATTTTTGCCCATTCCTCTTTGCAGTACCTCTCAACCTCTATCAGGTTGGATGGGAAGCAAAGGTGTACTTGTTTCAGATCTCTCCAGAGATGTTCAATAGAATTTAGGTCTGGGTTAGGGCTGGGCCACTCAAGGACATTCACCGAGATGTTGTGATATCCATTGATATTTTGGCGGTGTGCTTTGGGTCATTGTCCTGCTGTCGCCCCAGTCTGAGGTCAAGAGCACTCTGAAGCAGGTTTTCATTCAGGATGTCTCTGTACATTGCTGCATTCATCTTTCCCTCTATCCTGACTAGTCTTCCAGTTCCTGCTGCTGAAAAACATCCCCACAGCATGATGCTGCCACCACCATGCTTCACTGTAGGGATGGTATAAGACTGGTGATGAGCGGTGCCTGGTTGAGAGGGGTCTGGATGCAGACCTGGTGCAGTGCAATCTGTGCTGCATCCAATGCTTTTTATTAGGCTCACCCACCCCTCACAGTGACGTCAGTCGCTCCATTGAGTGCATTGTGTCTGACATTGCATCTCTAAATGATGCAATCTCAGCTTGCATCATAAAGGCTGCATCCAGATACTATTGGCCTGATTTTCTCCAAATGTAATGCCTGGCATTCACTCCAAAGAGTTCAATTTTAGTCTCATCAGACCAGAGAATTTAGTTTCTTATGGTCTGAGAGTCCTTCAAATGCCTTTTGGCAAATTCCAGGCTAAGGAGTGGCTTCCGTCTGGCCACTTTACCATACAGGCCTGATTGGTGGATTGCTGCACAGATGGTTGTCCTTCTGTAAGGTTCTCTTCTCTCCACAGAAGAACGCTGGAGCTCAGACAGAGTGACCATCAGGTTTTTGATCACCTCCCTGACTAAGGCCTTTCTCCCCTGATCATTCAGCTTAGATGTCCGGCCAGCTCTAGGAAGAGTCCTGGTGGTTAAACATCTTCCACTTATAGATGATGGAGGCCACTGTGCTCTTTGGAACTTTCAGAGCAGCAGAAATTTTTCTGTAACCTTCCCCAGCCTTGTGCCTCGAGACAATCCTGTCTCAGAGGTCTACAGACAATTCCTTTGTCTTCATGCTTGGTTTGTGCTTTGACATGCACTGTCAACCCTAGGACCTTATATAGACAGGTGTATGCCTTTTCAAATCATGTCCAATCAACTGAATTTATCACAGGTGAACTCCAATTAAGCTGCTGAAACATCTCAAGAGTTATCAGTGGAAACTATAAAACACTGTTTATTTCATTTCTATCTCTGACATGTATAAATAATAAGCATCACGTTTTATAACAGCTTTTATTGATGTTCGTTAAAGGGATAGTTCACCAAAAAAGTGTTACTTTACTCACCCTCAAGCCTCAATTGTAGATTTTTCTAGATGAGTTTTTACAGAAACTGTGGTCTTTGGTGATTGCATGTCACCAGCTACCAACACTTTAACGCACCAGAACTTTCTGAAACCTTAGTTGATTATCAGAGGTACAGTTTGAGTCATTGTCTTTTCTCTTTCTTTCTTCAGCCTGAATAGATGCCGTATTACAAAGAAACAATGTGTGATCCTGACTTCAGCTCTGAAATCAAACCCATCACACCTCAGAGAACTGAACCTCAGTGGGAATAATCTAGGAGACACTGGGTTTCAAAGCCTTGGCTCTCTACTGATGAACCAACAATGCAAGCTGGAGAAACTAATGTTAGTATCATTATACTGTACAGCTGTTACTGTGAGATTGAATTTTTTTTTATAAAATTGTCTATTTCTTTCCAGAAAACGGGGGCAATTAACATTATTCAGTAAAATTTCTTTGAATAATTCTTGTCATATTTTTCATCAACTTTTTTTTATAACTAATTCTAACATGACGATAACTACATGAAACACAGTTATGATCGATGAAAACTGATGAAAATTTATTGACATTTCCGTCAAGAAATTAAATGTTAGAGAGGTACAGTTTGGGAAAAGAAGTCAGAATGAATCTCCTGTGTTTCAGTGAATTGTGGCGTCACATCTGAACTGTAATGTTCCCTGTACTGATCTGTGGATTGTAAGCTATCATTAGTTGTGTGTCTCAAAAATGTCAGTGTGTGTGGTAGATAAACCCGACATGAGATCTTTGAATTGTGCCGCTCAATAAACTCACATGACCACTAAAGACCATCCATCATTGCACTGAGGGTGGTCTACTTTCAGCCTACTGACCTTTTTACTAGTTTGTTAATAGTAATTCTAAATTAAAAAATCGTTGGACAATGAGCTAAACATTGCTATACTGTTTCTGCACAAATGACAGTAATCTGGCCACAACACACTGTATGCTCTACTTTCACTTTCAGTTCGGCTGATCACACTTACAATTATGGTCCGAGAATCCTCTTGCTGTGACAATCCTACTCTGGCGATTAAAAAAAAATAGAAAACATATTGTCACCTTAGAATTATAAGGTTCTATCTGACATTTTTGTCAAAATTGAGTTATTGACATATTAAATGACAGCTTATTTACATTATGAGTTGTTTACATTTAAGACTATTTAAAAAAACAAATGTTACACACATACTGTTTGCTATGGAATGCAAAAACTTGAAGCTCAATATCTCAAAATCATTGAGAACGCAGATAGAACCTTATGATTCCAAGGTGACAATATATCTATTGTAACTCTTTAAAAGGTTGTTTTAATGCATCTAAACCCTTGTCCTCTCTGTGTTTGTCTTCAGTCTGTGTGATTGCAGTATTAAAGAGAAGCAGTGTGTAACCCTGACTTCAGCTCTGAAATCAAACCCATCACACCTGAGAGAACTGAACCTCAGTGGGAATAAACTCAAGCACAATAGAGTGCAACCATTTTTTGATTTGCTGATAGATTCACACTTTAAACTGGAGCGACTGAGGTGAGAAACATTAACAGCTAAAAAAATTGTTTCTTGGAAGTGGATGAAACAGAATTAAGTTTATCTTAAATCTCCCAATTCAGGTTAAGACACTGTAGTATAAAAGCCGATGATTGTGGTGAACTGACTTCAGCTCTGAACTCAAACCTGAGAGAACTGGACCTCAGTGGAAATAAACTAGAAAACTCTGGAACTGATGGACTTTGCCATCTGCTGAGCAGTGTGAATAGCAAGCTGGAGAAACTACAGTTAGTAACATTATACTGTACAGCAGTACTCTATGGTTGAATTTTACTTTTTTAACTTATACTTTTAAAGAACTGCACCTACTGGCATTTTCTCATTTAAAGAAAAATTCTAATATACTTGAACCAATATTTTAGTGTGTAATCTTAAAAGTCCATGATGATATCTAACAATTTTTTTTGGGGGGGGGTTGGGGGGTTGGGGGGGGGGGGGGGGGATTTAGACAAAATTGAAAACGGCTAGAAACCTGCATAAAATGCATGACTATAGATGATTCTGATAGAATTGTGGTCAATAATTCATGTTTTGGACATTAGCTTATGAAGTTAGCAACAGAAGACTGAATCAAGTATTTGTTAAATTGATCATTTTTCATATACCTTTTCAGAGTCTGAAAAAACAGGTTTCAAAGGGTAGTACCTCTTTTTTTCCCAAAAAGCAAGAAAAGGTCAATTTCTTAAACTCTGTATGAACATGAAAGACCACTAAAGCTACATTACCATTACACAAGCCTTTTCAATCAGTTCTGTGTTGATGTTCTATTTTTGATGTACACTTTTAATAGTGTAATCTAGTATCAAATCCTGACTATGAATTGGTTTATGGTTCTGTTATTAAGTTTCTAACTTTTTCTGGTACATGAATTCATACATGAATTTACCATAAACCTGATGTCATTGTTTTTTCTCTTTCTGTCTTCAGTCTGTGTGATTGCAGTATTACAGAGAAACAGTGTGAGGTCTTGTTCACAATTATGTTTATGAAGCCATCACACCTGAAAGAACTGGACCTCAGTAAGAATCCAATAAAAAACAAAGGAGTGAACATGCTGTCTGACATGCTGAATAAACCACACTGTAAACTCGAGAGGTTAAGGTGAGGAACACACAAGAAAATGCTTAAAATAATTTCAACATTGTAATTTAAATTCAAAGCAATTAATCACCATCTCACAAAGACTTTATAATATATTTGGGAAAAATAATACTTTTTACGGCAACCAGTGTTTGTTATTTTGTTTATGTCAAAACTGACTCATTTTACTAGAAGATTCATCTGCATTTATAAGTAAATCTTTTAAATGAATAGTCATGAGATATATAAATAAACAGTATGGATTGCATGGTAATTTACTACTGAAAATATTGTTTGCTTATTTATTCTGTCTAAACAATGGGAAATGGGAACAATGGGAAACTACTAAGTCATATAAAGAAGGACTTAATAAGCAGAAAAAAAACAACATTTGGACAAACTGAATTTAATAGGCTCTGTTCTGCTAGATTTGGTATAGATTTGGCAGTCTTTAGTACTCCAAATGTTGTTTTTTTGTCTGACCGATTAATACAGCCCAAAACATGACAATAATTGATCATTTTCAGCAGCAATAGTACCATTGATATGAAAGTTTCGGTTGGTTCAGTGGCATAGTTTACATTCTGCTCTCCAATATGGCTGACTGATAATGCGTTATGAAACCTGTATGGTGAACTTCTGTGGTGCTCAGTGGTTTAAGCTTCCAAACTGCAGCTTCGAAGAACATGTCTTACCTACAAAACAATCATTGCATTCTCAATTAACTTTGGTAACATTTTATAATAACTGCACACTGTAAATCATTTATTAACCATTAGCAAATAGTTAAATCATTATTTGTAAAGCATTAACTCTACATTAATAGACATTAGTAAGCAGTTTATAAATACATCTACAAATGTTGCATTCTTGACTATCTTGAAGCGCATGTATAATGTGCTTAATGATTGTTTTCATACTTTATAAATAATGCTATATTATTATATCAATAATAATTCAATATTATTATGTTAATATTATAAAGTGTTACCTTAACATCTACTACAAAATCTTGCATCCCAAAACTATTGTCAGACAAGATTTTGTGTTTAAAAAGTACATACATTTTTTTTCTTCATTAATATTTCTTCTTTGTGAAATGCATGTCAAATACAAAACATGAAATAGCACAGTCTGCTTTGTTCATGGGTTGTGTCAAAGAAACCTCTTTTTCATTCTGACTGTCTGAAAATGACACAAGTAATGGTTTATTATAGCAGACCTTCGTAGTTTATGTAACTAATAGGAAGCTCTGTGAATTTCTCTACCAACAGAAATCTATCAGATGAAATTCCTTATCACATTATGGCTGTACATTTTTGCTTTGAAAATGCAAATTTACCTGCACACTCAGGGTAAATATGTATATTGAATTTTTCTGTGTCTGTCTCTTTCTAGACTAAATGACTGTGGCATTACAGATGTTGCACCCTTAACTCAGTCGTTGACCAAAAACAAAGGATTGAAGTTCTTAAAAGAGCTTGAGCTAAGCAAAAATAAAATAGGACCCTCCATAAAGGAGCTCAGTGACCTGCTGCGAGACTCAAACTGTAAACTGGGGTGAGTAAATATCCATTCAACATCCATCTCCAAAAGTAGAACTGAAGTGGGGTTCATTACAAGACAATTAGTTCAAACAAAACAGTTGCAAAGTGCACCTGAATTCTTTGGGCTCCAAGTTAATGATGGTCAGTTTTGTGAATGAATATTTCCTAAATAGTAGATAAACTAATGTCTTGCTTTGGTATTGTGAGCCAAGGGTTGTGTATTATCACACACTCCTGCTTTTTGCTTACTAACAAACAGTAAATAGCTAATAGTAAACAGCTTGTTCCACTAAACATAATTGTCTGTTGAATTATTCTTTACAGGCTTGAGGAAGAAGGTTGGATTAGTGCTGGTGTAAACTTGGTTACTGGATTGTTTACATACCCATCAGAAGCTCAGGAAGCTTTAGATCTTGCAAAAGATGAAATTTCATCATCAGATGAGGAAGGCTCTGAAGGTGTGTGTGTGTGTGTGTGTGTGTGTGTGTGTGTGTGTGTGTGTGTGTGTGTGTGTGTGTGTGTGTGTGTGTGTGTGTGTGTGTGTGTGTGTGTGTATGTGCGTGCGTGCGTGTGTCATGGGTAGTTTGGTGAGATATTGTTAAACAGCAAATAATGCATACTCAAGATGTATTACTATTAAGAATAGATTTCTAATGCATACCGATGGAAGATGATTATGGGATATTTATTGTTGGTTTGTATTCACACAATGGTATTTTATTTTTTTACAGGTGAGACTGAATGGGCAGAGAAGGCTAATGAGCTCAAATCAGGTGGATTAGTTGGAAGTGCAGTATAAGAACTGCATCATGATATTAGGATTCAACTCATCCATAATGAAGTAATTAAAAATACAGCTACAGTAATTATAAGTCAATTTTAGCTCTTCTTTTAAATTATATAAACAATGTCTGAAGTGAACAATTATTGTGTTGTGGTCTACATGTACACAGATTCAAATAAGTTCTAGTAATAAGCAATGTTTATATTTATTTACATCGTAGTTACATTTAACATATAGTTTTTTTATTTATTATAGTTTTTTTACCTTTTATATGAAACATATTTTTGTTTAAATTTGTAGTAAGTTTTGTATCTGTCTTGAATAAATGATCAAATACTTCTCTACTAAAGACAAGCTTTGACTGATGGAAGATGTTGTCTGTTTTCCCACATCAGCCATAAATAATCTTAAATACAAGCAACTGCAGCATTTATGTACCGTCCCATAATCCCCTGCACTCGAAGTTGTTTGCTTGTATAGTCATCAGATAGTCTAAATGATTTTTGTTTAATGTTTTATAGTAGTAATAATGTATGCAGTTGTATTCCATGGCAATGTATTGTAAATATATAAATAAAAATGTGATCAATGTATTAGTCTGCTCTATTCATTATTTCTGTAGCTATTTGTAAGTATAACCTAAGATAGAGCAGTAGATGCAGTGATTCTCCCACTTAACTATACAGTGGAGATCAGAATAAGAGAACAATGTGAATCTTCTAAATCTCCTAAATCCTTTCAAGGTCACTGGTTAGCAGGGCGGCATGATATTGGAAAAATCGAACATTGCGATATTGTGTTTTTCTGCTATGTATATTGCGATATAAATACAGTTTCACCAGATAAATTAAATAGCTTGATTAGTGTATGTATGTGTATATATATATATATATATATATATATATATATATATATATATATATATATATATATATATATATATATATAGTTGAAGTCAGAATTATTAGCCCCCCTTTGAATTTTTTTTTCTTTTTTAAATATTTCCTAAATGATGTTTAACAGACCAAGGAAATTTTCACAGTATGTCTGATATTTTTCTTTCTTCTGGAGAAAGTTTTATTTGTTTTATTTCGGCTAGAATAAAAGCCGTTTTTAACTTTTTTAAAACCATTTTAAGGTCAAAATTATTAGCCCCTTTAAGCTATATATTTTTTCAATAGTCTAAAGAACAAACCATCATTATACAATAACTTGCCTAATTACCCTAACCTGCCTAGTTAACCTTATTAACCTAGTTAAGCCTTTAAATGTCACTTTAAGCTGTATAGAAGTGTCTTGAAAAATATCTAGTCAAATATTATTTACTGTCATCATGGCAAAGATAAAATAAATCAGTTATTAGAAATGAGTTATTAAAACTATTATGATTATAAATGTGCTGAAAAAATCTCTCCGTTAAACAGAAATTGTGGAAAAATAAACGGGGTCTAATAATTCAGGGGGGCTAATAATTCTGACTTCAACTGTAGATAGATAGATAGATAGATAGATAGATAGATAGATAGATAGATAGATAGATAGATAGATAGATAGATAGATAGATAGATAGATAGATAGATAGATAGATAGATAGATAGATAGATAGATAGATAGATAGATAGATAGATAGATAGATAGATAGATAGATAGATAGATAGATAGATAGATAGATAGATGTTCTGAAATGTGGTGCTGGTTAACTATAATCGCAACTCAACATTGCACATGCTGTGATGTGACTTGCATATGTGCACATTGCAAATACCGATGTTAAAACGATATATTGTGCAGACCTACTGCTTATAAAGTATATGATGTACCGTATATTTCATGTGTTACATTCATGAAAATGAGCACTGCTCAAAACTAGAGAGCATTTTCAGATTATCCACCACGGTTATTGGTGTTAAACTGCCACCTAGTGGTCGATTTTTTAATTTTCTGACAAACCAGATTAAAGTTTAATTTAGTGGATGTTTACCCAGTTTTCATTGCAAAATGCTGCCTTTATAAAGTGACCGAAACTTTTAAAAGCAGGTTGACCTGATAAAAACCAAAGGGACCCTTTCTGTCATGGCAAAACTAGTTAGTCGCTGAATCTGTAATTTCCTTACTGCCTAAAAGTATTCCTTAAAAGGCTAATCCATAAAAAGTAGAGTAATGTGGAGAATATCATGGTCAATCGGTTCAGTACAGCTCGAATTTATCTAAAAATAGAAAACATTATAAAGCAAACTAACTGCAGTGTTTGTGCTTCAAGCTCCTGCAGTCCATAGCTCTAACCTTGATCACTGTTTTCTACAAAATAATTTTTGTTGATGTGCCTTGGCTCAAACGGTCTTCTATAAAATTGGCTTAGCCAGACTTCTCTTCAAATGTAAAAAAATAAAACATTTTTAAGGGGGGAAATGGTCTCTTCTGTTTGCCCACAGTAGACTTACTGAAAAGGTGACATCTGCAGTTTCTCTGGATCACCACTAGAGGTCATTATAATCACATAATATCAAGTGAAAGCCATTATTTTACCAAGACTAACCCAAAATCTACAGCAGAACTAGTGTTTATAGCTCTGTGTGTGATTGCTTTTCCTCCAGTGCTCTATTATTTCTCTCTGTGCTCCACAATTTTCCCTCTTCATAGACTTTCCTAGTGTTCAGATTATGTAATACAGATAAATGATCATTAGTCGACCCATAGATGGTCAGACATCACTAATTGGGTGTGTAAATACAAATATATACATTTTTTTTCTACTTAATTTGTTTTAAAGCCAGTAATGTATTAAACTTCATAAGCAACCTAGAGACTAGACTTACAAGATTTCCTTACGGTAACAAACTGCTCTCAAAATATATTTTATTTCATTCATTTATATTAACTTCTTTCAACTTTTTCATTTTTAAGTTTTATTATAAATGTGTTATCTTTTCCCCCGAACCTGTTATTGTGTTTTAATTACATCTTTTCACGAGGTGTGTGTTTCAGTGTGTTTGGGGAAATGAAGCAGGTCGCGCGCAGATCTTGGGGTGTCGCGGGCGCGCGTGCACGGCAGCATCATCACGCGCAGCATCTTTCGCCCACCGACATCTTTATATTTCTCTTCATATATACTTTTCAGACAAAAATAGCGTTTACCACCGCCTCGTATTTGGAAATATCGCTCTCCAGGATAACCGTGCTGCCGGATTAAGAGTGTTTTCATGGGAAAATGGCGAGATGGGCTCACGCGTGTCTGCTGCTGCTGATGGTGATTCTCGGCGGGTCCTGGACCGCAGTGAACGCGCTCACATTTCCTCAGCATTACACGTAAGAAGAACATTTTCATATTATTACAGGATTAGATGAAATAATGCCTCATTTCATCTGTATTAATATAAGACACCCTGTTACACAGCACGAAACGAACGCTCGTTTCAACAGCCCCTCACGAATGAAAATGTTAATTCCAGCATTTCCAGAACGTTACACAGAAGAAAAGCTCGTTTTGCACAACAGGAAATGTTAGAAATATTCGTTGTCAACAATAAGAAAAGCTCATTTACACAACATTGTTTGCCTATATTTAATAAATGTTCTTTTTCAGACTATTTACACCTTATTTTCCACAAGATTAGACGTAAGAAAGTAGTTTACACAACGCCATTTGTAAGAAAAGATTATTTACATGTAGCATGTAGCCTAAATGGAGTGTTAATTTCTACAATGTTCCAGAAATTGTCCGTTTTCTGTCAGTAATCATTTCCATGACATTACAGTAAGGCATATCATTACAGCATTTTACATTAGAAAATGGTCATTTACACATTAATATCGATTAAATGTAAGAAATACTTCACAGCGTAACACTTTAAAAGTAGAAATTTCCACAAAGTTTTTTTTGACTAACAGTACACTGTAAAATGGAGGGTGCCACATAATTCCTCCATGTTCCAACACAAAGTTTACTTAATTGTTTTTCCAAATTTAAGTGAACTGAACATAAAACAATTAAGATGTCCCCCAAAAAACTCTGTGATAAAAAAATTGTGTTGATTCAGCTCATTTTAAATAAGTAGGTTGAACAAGGAGCAAAAATAATTTTTTGAGTGTTTGCTCATTTCCACATTTAACATAAGAAAAAGGAAATTTCACAAGGTTAATCATACGAAGAGCTGCACAGTAGCGCAGTGGGTGGCACGTTCGCCTCACAGCAAGAAGGTCGCTGGTTCGAGCCTCGGCTGGGTCAGTTGGCGTTTCTGTGTGGAGTTTGCATGTTCTCCTCGTGTTGGCGTGGGTTTCCTCTGGATGCTCCGGTTTAACCCACAAGTCCAAAGACATGCAGTATAGGTGAATTGGGTGGGCTAAATTGTCTGTAGTGTATGTGTGTGATTGAGTGTGTATGGATGTTTCCCAGTGATGGTTTGCAGCTGCAAGGGCATCCGCTGCATAAAAAAACATATGCTGGCGGTTCATTCCACTGTGGTGACCGCAGATTAATAAAAGGGCTAAGCCGAAAAGAAAATGAATAACTGAATAATCATACGAAAAACTCATTTACACATTACAGCATAAACAAGGAGTATTAATTTTTTACAATATTATATGTAGCAGAGGCCAGCTAGTAAAGGTGCTCTAGCGACAGACGCTAGAGGCCATGGCCTTTAGCCTCTATGTTAGAGCAACCGACTCCCATGCAGAAGGTTGCCGGTTCGATACCAGCTCGAAGCGGGTTGGGTGGTGTAGGACTGGCGGGGGGTTACATATACACTAATAAAAAGATTTTTGCTGCTTGTTCAAACTACTTACCTACCGTCTTTCGGATGAGACGTTAAACCGAGGTCCTGACTCTCTGTGGTCATTAAAAATCCCATGGCACTTCTCGTAAAGAGTAGGGTGTAACCCCGGTGTCCTGGCCAAAGTCCCTCAATCGGCCCTTACCCATCATGGCTTCCTAATCATCCCCATCCACCGAATTGGCTCTATCACTGTCTCTTCACTCCACCAATAGCTGGTGTGTGGTGAGCACACTGGCGCCGTTGTCCTGTGGCTGCCGTCGCATCATCCAAGTGGATGCTACACACTGGTGGTGGTGTGGAGAGACTCCCCTCATGATTGTGAAGCGCTTCGGGTGTATGGCCATACACAATAAATGCGCTATATAAATACACATTACATTACATTACATTACATTACTTATTTAAAATGAGCTAAAACAACACAGTTCTGGAGATTTTGGGGGGAAACTTATTTGTT
>LR812540.1:15372289-15499789 GCA_903798195.1 Danio kyathit
GATGTATCATTTTCTCTCGCGAGGGATGTAAAATACTGTATAATCCACCCGTTGCGGTATTGCAGAGGAAGACAGCAAATAGATGTATCATTAAAAATGTGGAGTCAGCTATAGGTAATACTGCATAGCGTGTAGTCTTCATGTTATTCTGAGGAGATTTATTTTAGAATATTAATCGGCTGGCTGTATATTATCTACAGAACACTACACAAGAATTGATTAAAGTATAAAATGTACAGGAGGTTCATTCCGCTGTGGTGATCTCTTATAAATCAGAGACTAAGCTGGAGGAAAATGAATGAATGAATAAAATGTACAGAATCACCTTTTTAATGACTTAAATTTTAATAAAATAATAATGTTAATAATAATTTTTTGGCTTCCAGAATGTTCTGAGAATGTTATTTTTTGGTTTCCAAAACATTTACTTAACATTTACATTTAAGGTAAATATGCATATACTTGTTGTTTACAGAGGGAAACGTTGTGGGAAGGTTAAAGTTTGGTTTCAAAATAATTACCTAAATAAAAATAACCTCTCATGTGATGTACTGGAAATTATTATTATTTATTTTTGTTTACAAATTACAGTTTTTCTCAGTGGCTTTGGTGCATTTCTCACAACACTATTTACATTTGTACAACAGTTAATGCATTTCTCAAAACAATTAGTCATTTGTGCACATTATAGTAGCAGTTTCTCATTCCTTCCAACAAATTGCAAATGCTTTTGGACGTGCGTCAATTGCTTTCATACAACTCTCTGCTGTTTGTAACATTATCATTCGCTTATGTCATGTCAGTCAAAATTAAATAAACTTGTGAATACTGAATAGTCATTCCACATAAAACTAATAGTCCTCATTTCATTACTTGAGTCATTACATACAAAAATGTTGAACAAGTTGTTAAAAAATCTGTCAAGCTAATTTTATTTTAAAAATGTTAAATCTTTTTGTTCTGAAAATGTCTTCTAAATTGAACAATTTGATGAATGATTTACAGACCTGTGTATGTTGTCGGTTCAGTTCCAATATGTACTGCAATATTGCTTACAGTTGTGCACAGCTCTACCCAAAGGGAGTTTATGTTTGTTGTAAATAAGGCTGTATTTATTCTTTTGCACAGTGCTGTGAATAAATTAGAATTGCGAAGAGCAAATGCAGTAAACATGTGAAACATGCATATTCAGTGTCTTGTACTCAGATACCTATAGTTAGTTAGATAGTTTTCAAATGGCTGTGCAAATAGTATATAGTGCTGTCTTGAGCATTTTCAGAAAGTTTCACCAAAATCTGACTTTTTTGCATTGGAAAAAAATGTACAGAGTAAAGTGTCATAATGAAAACATGACAAAGCCATTTGACTATCTTGTTCATAAACAATGGTGTCAGGACTTTTCATCTTGATGACATTGACACTTTCATTGACATCAATACATTTTGAGGACATACATCATTTGGAGGACTGAGCTTTCCATTTTGAGAAGGTGAAACGCTTTTGCAGGTTATCCACTAGGTTTTGCAGTTTGTACTAAATGTTTTGAGAAATGCATTAACTGTTGTGCAAATGTAAATAGTGTTGTGAAAAAATGCACCAAAGCCACTGAGAAGAACTGTAATAGCCTAAAATTAGCAGTTAGACTAAATTCTGTGTATTTATTTATACACAGAGTGAATATTTAAAAATAACCACAATGCAACATTCTTAAAATATTTAGTTCTTAATTGCCATATAATAACCTACAATTAAGATTAAGGAACATTTTGTGCAAGTTATTTAGGTGTGATTTAAAAACAACCTCCCTGAAACTTTCGGTGGGTGCTATTTTTATTTATTCATCTTCTTTTCGGCTTAGTCCCTTTATTAATCTAGGGTCGCCACAGTGGAATGAACCGCCAACTTAACTAGCATATGTTTCACACAGCGGATGCCCTTCCGGCTGCAACCCATCACTGGAAAACTGGGTGCTATTTTTTAGTTTCAAAATTAAAACCTAAAAAAATTGTTCCAAAAACGTTATAATTTGGTTCTCTCTCTTAATAAATAAATGAATAAAGACCATATATTTACATTATCTGTCATCCTAAGGCCACCGGGTGGCAGTGAGCCCGGGTGCAAGGTCCCTTTCATTGATGCTAGCTTTAATTATTACTATTAGTTATTAGTTATTATTGGAATTGCACTGGTGTTGCGTAGGCCCTATTGGAATTGCTCAGTTTATTATTATTATTATTAGTGGAGACACAAGCCTGATAAAGGTGACCCATACCATACCATACCACTCACGCTGTGGTACACTTTGGTACGCTTTTATGTCTCTTTCCACTGTCAAAAGGTACCAAAAATGGCCTGTTTCCACTGAGTGGTATGGTACCGCTCGGTACGGGTCACCTTTATCAGGCTTGTGTCTCCACTGCCTACAAAGGGTACCATTGGTACCCTTATGGTGGGCGTGGTGTATGACAGAAAGTTGCAGACGACGTCATTCTCTCGAAAGAAAATTGTTTACATATCATATGAGAAGCACTTCTCCCAAAACAGATGCTTTATACACAAATGGTCCATTTCCACTGAGTGGTACAGTACGAGTTGGTACATAAGGGAAGTTTCTGTGTTCGTTGAGACACAAGGTGCCATCAATTTCATAAAAGTTTCTCTCTCAAACCACTGAGTCCTTCGCTGTGACAATCAATCTAATTTTCAGCAGTTTTTCTCCTCGATTTATACTCTATTTTCTTTTGTTCCTCAACTTTTTGACACTTTCTTGCTCCACTCCAAGGTCAGTCCCATTATTCACCCCACAGGCACATTTTCAGCATTGACAACGCTTCCTCGGTGATAAAAACAAGTCATGACCAGGACAGAAGCTGTTATTTATGCTTGTTGTCAACATAAACCATATTTATTCTAGTCTAATATGGGTTTTCAGCAACAATATCACAAAACATTACAATTTTTAGAGCTACATTGACAGAAATTACTGAAGTGTGTCTTGAAACCTGTAGAAGAATCTGTTTTTCTTTTGTGTGATGATGGTTGTGGTTGTGTTGTGTAGGATTATGCACTGGGCTCGACGCATTGAACAGGAGATCGACAGAGTTTTGCAGCATATCAGCGGCGCTCAGCAACTGAAGGGGGTAAGATTCTGTCTGTCTGTATATATATGTGTGTGTGTGTGTGTGTGTGTTTCCAGTATCCCCGTCAAACATGTGCTCATTACCGTGGGTCTGGCTCACATGTCAAACTCCCACAATGAAGAACTCTCACACACCTGCACAGTCCATGCTGGAGAATATAAGAATATAATGATCCTGCCATTCCCCCACTGAGAAACTGCAGTGTGTGTGAGTTTGTGTGTGTGTGTGTGTGTGTGAATGAGTTCATTCTGGAGCTCTCTCTCTCTCTCTCTCTCTCTCTCTCTCTCTCTCTCTCTCTCTCTCTCTCTCTCTCTCTCTCTCTCTCTCTCTCTCTCTCTCTCTCTCTGTGTGTTTTTGTGTGTGCGAGTGTGTATCTTGTATTGCTAATGTTGTGGGGACCAAATGTACTATTCATTTTATAACACTTCGTTTTGATCTCGTGGGGACTTTTTTTGGTCCACTTGAGAAACATAAAAGTAAAAACAGCTCGTAAATCACTCTAGGTTTTTTAAAGTAAAGAATTAAGCATTTTTAAAATTGTAAAATACAGATTGTTTCCTTTTGAGAGTCGAGTTTAGGGCTAGATGGATAGAATATAGTTTGTTCAGTATAAAATCATTAAGCCTATATTAAGACGACCCCATAAACCATAAAAACCCAATGTGTTAATATGTATGTGTGTTTAGTTTGTATTTCTCATGTTGTGTGGACCAAATGTCCCCACAAGTATAGCAATACCAGTACATTTTGACCTTATGGGGACTTTTGTTGTTCCCCATGAGACAAACACTCAGAAATGACACAAAATTAAGTATTTTAAATGTAAAAATGGTGATTGGTTCCTGTGAGGGTTGAGTTTAGGGGTATATTTGGGGTACGGGCAGAGAATATACAGTCTGTGCAGTAGAAACATCATTATGTCTATGGAAAGACCCCATATAGATAGCTAAACAAGTGTATGAATGTGTGTGTGTGTGTGTGTGTGTGTGTATGTGTGTATGTGTGTGTGTTTGCTCTCATCACTCTGAGCGAACAGATGGTTCGCCCCTCTGATGCTAAAGTCATTCATTTACCCAGAATGCCACAGTGCTGTAGACAGAACACTTCATGGATGATGATCAATACAAGCACGTTTAGTTACATTATTCCTCAAGATATCATTGTAATATTGTGCTTTTACATAAATCAATTCTAATAATCACTCATGTTATGCTTATAAAAGAGCTGTTGATCTGGCAACATTCAGATAGGAACTAAAAATCACCTGATCTGTGAGCACTTGGCTAGATCTTCACTTAAATAAAGGAAATGAATATTAGGTGCAGTTCTTGTGAGCACAGCTTCTTTATAATAAGTAGCTTGATGTATTTCTTATTTGTAAGTTGCTTTGAATAAAACGTTTCTGCTAAAATGCATTTTAAAGGGATAGTCCACGCAATAATGATGATTGAATTGAAAACGGTCTCTTAAATGTGATCTGAGATTAAGAAGTACTCCAGAAATACTCTTTGTATGACTGCCATGTGTTCTGAAGCATCCTGACCTTAAACTAATGCTGCTGACCCCCTAACACTTGACCTCTGACCTCGACTTTCATCAGTCTGTGTGTGAGGATTGTGTGATTGTGTCTTGATTGACATACAGAACTATCTTTTCTCTCAGAGTTTGCTTTTATGCATTTAAGCTTTTCTTTTCTTGTGATTCCTAACATTTCTATAATGTACTGCATTTTGGGGTGGTCTGAAGTAGCTTCATGACTTGGAGGTAAAATAAAATAATCAAAATAAATGACAACTGACTATATATAGGTTGGTTTGTATTTCTGCACATTATATGAAGTAAAAGTTATCTGCTTTTATTAGGATGGCATTGTAAAGATGTAAAATTCTACGCATAAACACCCAAATAACACTCGTGGGAACATACAAAATAAAATTCACAAACGTATATGCAATTCGTCGTGTATGTACATATATGCAAATGATTTTATATGTGGATGTGCATGAACATTTGAGCTTAAATGGATCATTATTTATAATGAATCAGGTTATGCTAATGAAATAGAAAGAGTGCAATTAATAGCGGAATCATTCTGTTGAGTAAAATCCGTGTAAAAATCGCTGTTTAGGAAATGCAAAGTAGTGTGATGGATTGTGTAAAGGCTACATTATAATTGATCTATGTTGGTTTTCTCTTTCGAATAACAAGTTCACGCCTTTCATCTCGACTCATTGTCTTGATTTAAATGGCGTGTCTGAAAGTTCGAGTTGTCAGTGTGTGTGTGTGTATGTTTAAAGGTCCTGTATTGATCAGAGCTCTAAACAGCTCTTGTTCTGGACTCAGAGGTTATTTAGGAGGTTAATGAGGCTTGTCTTCAGCCACGCCGCTGGATTACAGCAGCTGCTGTCTCTCACTTCATTCTATAGCGCGAACACTCATTTACACCAGGAGAGATGGCTGGAAAATGAGTTTATTTTTAGCGCACTGCATCTGACAGGAAGTTACACGGGTTTCCCAGCGTTGAGCATTAATAATTCAAAACACAGTCATGCAGTTCACTCACCACTCCATGATTATCTTATCTTATATATATTGAAAAGTTGAAGTCAAAATTATTCGCCATTTTCAAATATTTCCCAAATAATGATTAACAGAGCAAAGAAATGTTTACAGTATTTCCTATAATATTTTTTTTCCAGTATTTATTATTTTTCTTATTATTTATTTTATTTTGGCAAGAATAAAAACAATTTTTATTTTTTAAAAAACATTTTAAGGTCAATATTATTAGCCCTCTTAAGCAATATTTTTTTCTGATTGTCTACAGAACAAACCATCATTATACAATAACTTTCCTAATTACCCCAACTTGTACCCTAATTAACCTAGTTAAGGCTTTAAATGTCACTTTAAGCTGAATACTAGTATCTTGAAAAATATCTAGTGAAATATTATTTGATGTCATCATGGCAAAGATAAAGAAATCAGTTATTAGAAATGAGTTATTAAAACTATTTTGTTTAGAAATGTGTTGAAAAAATCTTTCTGTTAAACAGCAATTGGGGAAAAATATACTGGGGGTAGGGCTGCGCGATATGGCAAAAATGCAATCTTGATAATTACTTTCCCTATTCAATGATAACAATATTAATATATATATATATATATATATATATATATATATATATATATATATATATATATATATATATATATATATATATATATATATATATATATATTTCAATAGAAGCTATTCATTCTTCCAGATATGAAAGAGTGAACAATGACTGAAGCCACAAAAATAAGAGGGTCCATTAAATGGTGGCCGAAAATTGCATACATCTCTAATGTCAACACACTTTTAGATTCCCATTGTTGCACATTGCTGCTGTGTGATTGGCTCTTAGATCAATATAAGTAAAGAAATTGCAGAGCCCATCATTGTTATTGACAAAATTTATCATGATTCAATATAATATTGTTTATCGGCCCAGCCCTAACTGGGGGGCTAATAATTTAGGAGGGTTAATACATCTGACTTCAACTGTATATATATATTTACTAGAGATGCTTAAACGGATAGGGATAAAGGGATATTATACAAACTTTCATTTATACATACTCTCCCTTAGGTTATCCAAGATTTTGGTGCCTTTTTTCTTTAGTAAAACATTAAAGAAGATTTTAAGCTCAATCTGTGGTCCTTGATGATTCTTATAATGGCAGTCAATGGTTACAGTTTATTAGATTAAAAATAAACACATCCAAAAACACACTGATGTCTTACGAAGGGAGCTATTGGTCTGTGTAAAAAATTAGACATAATTTAAATATATACTGTACGTATTTAAATTATACAATCCCTTTAATTTTTTATTGCAGTTTTAATATTTTAAAAGCAGACAATTCTAGTTATATTTTTGGTTTCAAATTGGCATATTTTGATTCTAATGTAATTTTTTAAGCTGTGAAGAAAATGTTTTTTTGTTTGTTTTTTAAACACAGATTTAAAGTTTACACATTGATTATAAATGAGAGGCAACCACTGCAGTTTAATCCCAATCCACATAAATGGATTATATAATGTAGGATACATTAGCTTTGGTTAGCAGATTATGTTTCTTTATGTTTTACTGTAAATTACTAAAATCTCATTTAGTGTGACAATAGGATATCACACTAATAGGACAAGATGCAGAGAATATTTTTAGGCATTTTATAAAATCAGGTTTCATTTGAGGACTTGAAGTGTGCAGCCATAAGATATTAATTCATTTTTATTTCATTTAATTTTATAAAATATCGTATTTGCAGATTTAATGTCCTTCAGTGTAAACAGTATGTAAATTATTAATCAAATAAGTGCATGGTTAAAAAAAGAAATTACCTCTTAAAAGAAATAGTCAACTTTAAATCTCCATGACGAGTCATTATATTTTCAGATTTTTGCTGCTAATGATCTCCATCGATCAAAATAACACATTTGCATAATCTCTGCCTGCACGTGACAGGCATTTCAGTTTACACATGAATGGGCCAATCAAAACAGACTTGGCCAGGTGATCAATCAAAGCAGAGTTGACTTATGGAAGGGAGGGGTTTATAAACCTGAAGCCCTGAATTGATGCAAATGAACCATATTTGTACTAATTGTAGAATTATTCTAACATTGAATGCATATTGTGAGAAAATATCAATGTTTTCTTGTGTTAGATGCATTTAAACCCATTGTGAGGACTCTAACTCAATTTCAGGACAATTAAGATACTGTATAAACTGCTCTTTAAATTGTTATACTTTACCAATGATCTTCAAATCAATAGCTTTTACCCATTTATCAATAGTAATTAGTAAAAGTATCATATTTAGTATTATCCCTCTTTTTTATGCATTTAAATAAGTACATAAGAATATGTCTCTTTTACAAAAAACATATGTTATGCTGAATTATTTCAGATTTTTGAATTTGAAACATTAAAATAGACACTTGCATTCATCTTTATGTTGACATATAAAATAAAACTATTAAAATTTTTATATTATATAATATAGTATATACTATACATTTTTTAAATGAACATACCACTTTATATTACACATGGAACACATTCATTTTAAATTATATTAATATATCCACGGCTGCACAATGACTCAGTGGTTACCACTGTCACCTCACAGCAAGAAGGTCGCTGGTTCGAGTCCCAGGTGGACCAGTTGGCATTTCTGTATGGAGTTTACATGTTATCCTTGTGTTCATCTGGGTTTCCTCCACAGTTCAAAGACATGTGCTATAGGTGAATTAGATAAACTAAATTGGCCATAGTTTATGAGTGCGTGCATGAATATGAGAGTGTATGGGTGTTTCCCAGTACTGGGTTGCGGCTGGAAGGGCATCCATTGTGTAAAACATATGCTGGAATAGTTGGCGGTTCATTCCGCTGTGGTGACCCTTGATAAATAAGAGACTAAGCTGAAGGAAAATGAATGAATGAATATTATGTCCACAGTAAACCTTAGTGAGAATAAAAGCCCTTTTAAAAACTCACAGAGGATGTTGATGTTGTTTCAGATCTACTTGGAAAAGAAAAAGCACTTCAGTCTGGTCAGAAACAACCCTCGAGATATTGTTGAGAAAGTAGCAACTGACATCGAGAGACTGCTTGCGAAGAAACGCAAAGCGCTGGAGGTAAGATAACACACACACACACACACACACACTCTTCATTTGAGATTAATCTTGACTGTTCTGATCCATGTGTTTCCTTTAGAGATTGGCGAGTGAAGCGGAGCGTCTTCAGAAAGAGCATCGCTGGCAGGATGGAATCAAGGTCAGATGATTAAAACACCAGTATTTTATTTTATTTTTCACATTCACAAACTCTTCAGACTTTTACTTTCACTTTTAACATTGCTTTTTTTTTGCATGTGTATGCGAGTCATCTGAATCAATTCAGACCAATGACTCCTTATTCTTTTTATCTGATTCATTCAAATGAACCGCATCAATTGAGCGTTTCATTCCTGAATCGAGCGTATCGCTTTTTTCCTCATTCTTTTCCATCTGTGTAACTCAATCTAACCTCCTCCTCTGATATTCCCATTGGCGTGTCCCTGATCCAGATACGAGCTTTACACACACACAAATGCTGTGAGTCATGATTTCATGAGTCTGTAGCCGGAGGCTCTGTTGAAGCCCAATAGAAAGTGACGTCTCGTTTTTCTGACTGATTTGATTCATTAGAGCTGTTCAGCTTTGGACTAACCACACACACACACACACACACATATGCTCATCTGAGTGTGAGTTTGTCATGTGTATCATCTGTTTTATGAATCTCCAGACTCTGGAACTGATTTCAAACAGCAGCTCTTTGTATTTCTGTTCTGTGTGCGTTTATTTCAGGAGGAAAATATTGAGTATTATAACTCTAAAGCAGAGATGGATTATGTGAGTACATCTCTATCTATCGCTCATGTGAAAAAAAGATGATATCAGACAGTTCAAATGTGTTATGTCAAGGAAAACGATGCTTTCTTGATATGTTTTTAGGAAATATTCACACATTCATACACCATTTTCTTTTTAGAAGCTGGTAACTAGAGGTGTGCGATATTTGATGATCTGATAAAATTATAATTATGGTTTTGTTAGTATTTCAGTCACTTACAAAAAAAAAAACACACACAAAAAATGTTTTTAGAGTCCAGAGGTCTTGACCATGTGATGAAGCCTATTAGAATGTATTTAGAATATAGTTCAAGTCTCGGGCGACGTGGTGGCGCAGTAGGTAGTGCTGTCGCCTCACAGCAAGAAGGTCGCTGGTTTGAGCCTCGGCTGGGTCAGTTGGCATTTCTGTGTGGAGTTTGCATGTTCTCCCCATGTTCGCGTGGGTTTCCTTCGGGAGCTCCGGTTTCCCCCACAGTCCAAAGACATGCGTTGCAGGTGAATTGGGTAGGCTAAAATTGTCCGTAGTGTATGTGTGTGGATGAGAGTGTATGGGTGTTTCCCAGGGATGGGTTGCAGCTGGAAGGGCATCTGCTGCGTAAAACATGTGCTGGATAAGTTGGCGGTTCATTCCGCTGTGGCGACTTCAGATTAATAAAGGGACTAAGCCGAAAAGAAAATTAACGACAGTGATTTGTCGCCACCTAGTGGTGTTTTTTTTTCATTTGATATTATTCATTTATTCGTAATTAGCACAGTCCAACACAATTTGCTAAATATTGTGAAGTTATTATTATCAAAAGACCTCTAGGTTTATTTTGACAAATAAATGCAAAATTTGGTATTTGCGAATGTAGAATATTAATAATATGTAAACACACAAGTAGTAACAAATCTACACCAGGTAATATGAATGATGCTAAATGTGTGACACGTTTGCCTCGAATAAGCAATATTCACTTCAATCACATGCTCCGGCACAGGTTAAAGTTTGCATGAGGCAAAAAAGATCCTGTGAGAGATGCACAAATTTACTTCGCATTTGGTGTCAAAAGACCTGAAGGTATATGTTCATAAATAAATGCAAAATGAGGTATTTGTGAAAGTAGATACAAAGTCAATGTAAACACGCAAGGAAAGATAAATCTGCACCAGGCAATGCGAATCATGCAAAATGTGACATGTTTGCTGTGAATATTCACTTTAATCACGATTTCTGGTGCATGTTAAAAAAGTTTGCTAAGGCAAAAAACATCCCGCGACAGTATTCTACTGCAATTGTTAACCTCGTTTGCTTAATGCGCATATTCACTCCACATTTGGTGCGAATCCAGCATAAGACAGGGATTTGTCACCACCTACTGGTGTTTTTTATTTCATATTTATTTATTTATTTTATTTATTTATTTGTAATTGGCACAGTTCAACACACTCTGTAAAAAATATTGCTAAATTAGCATTATCAAAAGACCTCAACGTATATTTTGATGTATAAATGCTAAATTAGGTATTTGTGAAAGTAGATTACATGCAAAGTCAATGTAAACATGCAAGTAGTGATGAATCTACACCAGGTAATATGAATGATGCAAAATGTGACACGTTTGCTTCGAATAAGCAATATTCACTTCAATCATGTTCCGGCACTGGTTAAAAAAGTTTGCAAAAAACATCCTGTGAGATCCTGCAAGTGACTTGCTCGCTCATGTGATGCACGAATTTACTTCGCATTTGGTGTGAAATCAGCTCAAGACAGTGATTTGTTGCCACCTACTGGTGGTTTTTTCGTTTCATATTTATTTATTTATCTATCTGTAACCAGCACAGTTTAACACACTCTGCAAAATGTTGCTAAATTATCATTATCATTATCAAAAGACCTTAAGGTATATTTTCATCAATAAATGCAAAATTAGGTATTTGTGAAAGTAGATTACATGCAAAGTCAATGTAAACACACAAGTAAAGATGAATCTGCACCAGGCAGAGTGAATGATACAAAATGTGACATATTTGCCACAAATACTCAATATGCGCTCGTTCATGTGATGTGCATGTTCACTTCGCATTTGGTGTTAAACTAGCTTAAGACAGGGATTTGTCAACACCTACTGGTGTTTTTTGTTTCTTATTTATTTATTTATTTATTTATTTATTTATTTATTTATTCGTAATTAGCACAGTCCAACACACTGCTAAATGTTGCTAAATTATTATCAAAAGACCTCAGGGTATATTTTTCATCAATAAATGCAAGATTAGGTATTGGCGAAAATAGGTTACATGCAAAGTCAATGTAAACACACGAGTAGAGACGAATCTGCACAAGGCAGTGCGAATGATGCAAAATGTGTGACACATTTGCCACAAACACACAATATTCACTTAATAATCACAGTGTTCTTGCACTGGTTTATAAAAAAGTTTGTGATTTCTACTGTGAGAGATTCTCATTCACGTGATGCACGTTCACTTTGCATTTGGTGTGAATCCAGCATAAGACAGGGATTTGTCACCACCTACTGGTGTTTTTTGTTTCATATTTATTGGTTTGTTTATTTATTTGTAATTAGCACAGTCCAGCACACTCTGCCAAATACTGCTAGGTTATCATTATCACAAGACCTCAAGGTTTATTTTTCATCAATAAATTCAAAATTAGATATTTTGGGAAAGTAGATTTATTCGTAACCAGCACACTTTGCCAAATATTGCTAAATTATCTTCATCAAAAGACCTCGGGGTATTTTTTTTTTTCATCAATATCGCACACCCCTACTGGTTGGATCAACTTCTAACTCCAAAACAACTATTTTGCATGTGCATTTATCACCATGTTACACTGATTTTTCAGTCATACTCGAGCTGAAACTGTGGACTAGCATTTATATGTGATTATGTCATTTATTTTCATAAGGACGGTGAGGACATTGATTCTCAGATGTCCTTGAAACTGGATTTTGTGTACGACCCAAGCTTCAAAAACCACGTGAATTACTCGCACACCGCCGTCCAGATCCCCACAGACATCTACAAAGGCGGTGAGGAAGCAGACTGATGCTGGTAGTCCTCAGAGAGTCAGTGAGAGTTCATGACGTGTGTGTGTGTATGTGTGTGTGTCTGTAGCTCCGGTGATTCTGAATGAGCTGAACTGGACGCAGGCGTTAGAGCGAGTCTTCATTGAGAACAGCAGAGATGATCCCTCACTGCTTTGGCAAGCGTTTGGTAGCGCCACCGGTGTCACCAGATATTACCCAGGTAACATATTTAGCCCTATTTCCAATTCTCTGATTGAAGACCAACACGGTATGTTTTACATATGTGGTAAAACCAGCCAATCAGATTGCATTCTCAGGGATGAGAGCTCATATTATCCAAATAATATCCAAATATGTTACATTTGTTGTCTTCTAGCTGCTCCCTGGAGGGCGCCAGATAAGATTGATCTTTATGATGTACGACGGAGACCATGGTAAATCTCATTTAAGTGTTATTATCCAGGAATAATAATATAGTTCAGCAGGTTTGCTTAGGGAGAATAAATGTCCATGACACTATAGTTGAAGTGTATTTTTAAAACCTGTAGTTTCAAATATTGTGTTGACCTCATGTGTGTGTGCTCGTATATATCAGCAGTTTAAACTGACAAGACATTAAAACGTATGCAGATATTTTGTTTGTGGTCGCAGGTTTAAAGAGTTAGTTCACCCACATTTGTCAATTTCCTCATTGTTTACTCTCCCTTGTGTGGTTTTAAACATTTATGAGATTCTTTCTTCTGTTAAACACAACAGAAGATGAATAAGTCTAGTTGATGGCACCCATTGATCTCCATAGAAGGATAAAAATGACTGTGGAAGTCAATGGGTTGTAGCAACCAGCATTTTTCAAAATATCTTCTTTGTCTTGAAAAGATGAAACTTAAATAGATTTTGAAAAAGATTTTTCTTTTTTTTTTCTGAATTATCCCTTTAATCAATTGTTACAGCCACAGCCATAACACAAATGAGGGAAACACAAATGGATCGGCCTAGGGGAATGTATTAAGATAAACAGACAAATTAATAGCAAAGTATGGGGAGGAATCACAACAAAACTAAGGCTGAACACAAAGGAGCATAACTCCGTGTTCGGACGGCCCTGAAGTGCTGCAGCGTGGGCTGTTATAACGCCGGCTGTCAATGTGTTAAGTGTAAAGAAATCTACTTAATTAAAACAGAACAGGTACAAAAACTGTACAACAAAAGGGCAAACATACATGGACATGAAACATCAATGCTTGAGCAATAAAGGCTCCGCCTTTATCTGTAGAGGAGGCGGGGAGTAGCAGCTCATTTGCATTTATAGAGACTCACATAAAAAAGTAAAGGCCATTTACAGGAAGGGATTAAAAAAAAGATCTGTGAGATATTTTGAGCCAGAATTTTACATGCACATTTTGGAGAGACTTGTATACCTGTTATGTCTTGTAATTTTTTTTTATTTATTTATTTGTTTAATATATAAATTCACTTGGTGACTTAGACCTCAAACTGAAATAAATAAAATCTATGATCTACAGTCATAAAAAAATGCTGTCTGTCTTTGATTGGTCAGTCAAATTTTGTGGGTGTGGCTTATATATAAATATAGCCCACCTGAATTATTAGCCCCTCTGTTTATTTTTTTCCCCCCAACTTTTGTTTAATGGTCAGAAGATTTTTTCAACACATTTCTAAACATAATAGTTTTAATAACTCATTTCTAATAACTGATTTATTTTATCTTTGCCATGATGACAGTAAATAATATTTGACTTGATATTTTTCAAGACACTTCTATACAGCTTAAAGTGACATTTAAAGGCTTAACTAGGTTTGTTAGGTTAACTAGGCAGGTTAGGGTAATTAGGCAAGTTATTGTATAACAATGGTTTGTTCTGCAGACTATATATATACAGTAAAAATTATAAATTAATATTTTATAATATTTAAAATTATATTAATTTATTTTTACTTAAATTCTTGTTTTCCTTAGGTACATTCAAGGAGCGTCGTCACCCAAAGATATGGTCATTCTTGTAGACGTGTGAGTATGTGCTTGTCATTTAGAAACTACACATTCGCTGTACAACATTTATTTGTTGGTTTGCTTGTTTGTTTGTTTGTTTAAGACTTTTCCGTCCACAGGAGCGGCAGCGTCAGTGGACTCACTCTAAAACTGATCAAAGCTTCGGTCACAGAAATGCTCGACACACTCTCCGATGATGATTATGTCAACGTGGCCAGGGTAAGCCAACAAACCTTCATGCCATGAAGGGTTTTTATTGAACTGTTGTACTTTTATGGACTTTATTGGACTTTTCATGGACTGTTTTCAGACCAGCGGTTTACAGAGACACAAACATGTAAAAAAATATGCTGTATTCTTTTTCATAACATTCACAAGGTGCATCATTCACTTATAACACTCTGCTCGCAGATATATCAAATATATAACATTTTCATCAATTGTAATAATCCACCCCAAAGAAGACGGAGCCACATCTATCTATTTATATATTGCAGTAGACCAATATTTGTTCGAAGTTGTTTCCCAAGCTGTTTCAAACTGAAAAATAAACTCCAAACAGTTTCCATTTTCACCTGATGTTGTTTAAAATTAAATAGCTTGAAGTATTTTGAAGATTAAGCACTGCTGACACATTAGTTATGCATTTTAACTCCATTTTCTCTCTCATTCTGTGGTAGTTTAATGAGAAGGCGGAGGCTGTGGTGCCCTGTTTCGATCACCTGGTTCAGGCCAATGTGCGCAATAAGAAGATCTTCAAAGAGGCCGTGCAGCAGATGCAGGCCAAAGGAACCACCGATTACAAATCCGGCTTCCATTTCGCCTTCAACCAACTCCTGAACGTGAGTCTGAAAACACTTTACACAAGTCAGTCAACAGCCTTACAGAAAGACACTTTGTAAATCATTTGTAAACATTAAAAAAATCTGTGCTTCAAAAGTACACCTGAATGACGTTAACATGATTTTAGTGTAACTCCTTATGCACGTCTGTCTAGTTCATTTACACTGAATAACAATAGAAAAGTGTTCTGTCAACATCAACAGGTTAAACAGGAATTCATGAGTAGTTAAAGATGAGGTAATGGTGATGTACCCCTCCAAGTAAAGTCATGATGTAAATATACATTAACAGCTCACGAGTTCATGTTGGTTACATTTAGCTTAAAATGACTTAAATTTTAATAAATACAGTAATTAGCAACATGTACTAACCAGTAATTAAGTTAGCCGTTACTTACACATGAACTCTTGTGAATCATGTAGTTAAAGTTAGTTCATGATTAACCCATTATTAGTTCATAATGAATTAATGTTTAGTTTACATATTAATACATCATTATTCATGTACTGGCGACGCAGTGGCGCAGTAGGTAGTGCTGTCACCTAACAGCAAGAAGGTCGCTGGTTCGAGCCTCGGTTGGGTCAGTTGCCGTTTCTGTGTGGAGTTTGCATGTTCTCCCTGCGTTCCTCCGGGTGCTCCGGTTTCACCCACAGTCCAAAGACATGCAGTACAGGTGAATTGGGTAGGCTAAAATTGTCCATAATGAATGTGTGTGGATGTTTCCCAGAGATTGGTTGCGGCTGGAAGGGCATCCGCTGCGTAAAAACGTGCTGGATGAGTTGGCGGTTCATTCCGCTGGGGCGACCCCAGATTAATAAAGGGACTAAGCCGAAAATAAAATGAATGAATGAATATTCATGTATCGTTATTTTAAAGTGTTACCAGATTTTCTTCCTTTATGACATCAAATGTTTACAGATTGATATTTTTCTGATCCCATAACTCTGTTGTTAGTTGTTTTGGAAAATATGAACAAATGTTTGAGTATAATGTTAACATACAAAGAGTTCAGATGCAAAAACCTCTGCCGTCTGAAATTTCCACTAAAATTTAGCATTTTTTTCAGCCTCCTATGTTTATGTTGAATTATTTCACTTTAAAGACCATGAAAATAGCTTATTTTTGGCATAAAGGGAAATGACTGAACCTACACAGAAGCCTGATAAAAACGCTCATTTTAGAAGAAGATTTTAGATGGCATTTAGAGGTTTTTCCATCTGAACTCTTCATATACTTTCTATGTGAATTTATTCTTTGAGATTTGACTGCAAATGTCACGTCCATAACGCTGGCGTTGCTCCTGTTTCTCATTGTCCTGCAGAAGACCAACGTTCCTCGAGCCAACTGTAATAAAATCATCATGTTGTTCACTGACGGCGGAGAGGACCGAGCGCAGGACATCTTCGAGCAGTACAACTGGCCTAATAAGACGGTCTGATCATTACTTACTATTTTATAAAAAGATATGACTTCCTGCTTCTCTGTGTGTTTCTGCTGTGCCGTTGTCATCTTGAAGTGTGTGTTCCTCGTAATTAGCCCTTTTCCTCCAGTGAAACCGCTCGTTTGCTGTCTAATCTGCTGGGGTAATTGTGGGATGTGCGCTGGTCTCTGCAGGTCCGCGTGTTCACGTTCTCGGTGGGGCAGCACAATTACGATGTCACTCCGCTGCAGTGGATCGCATGCTCTAATAAGGGTAAGACACATGCTCATTTAGCAGAGATGCTAGCTGTGGAGTACTGTGGAGTGGCCAGAATTTCAACTCTGTGCTCAGAGCATTTAATGATGGCGTCATTCTGGGTTTACTATACTCGCTTCGCACTCCATGACCGCTCCATCACAAACATGACATGTCAGTGTTGCTTTTTAATCCTTTACACTCAACAATTTTTCATGCTTGTCCAAATTACTTATTTAAAATGAGCTGAAACAGCACAATTCTTGAGATTTTGTTGGGAAAACTTAATTGTTTTATGTTCAATCCACTTAAATTTGTAAAAGCTGATAAATTAGCTTAATTCCTTCATGTTGTCCCAACACAAATAGATTGTGTGGGACCCAGAATTTGTTACGTTGTGCAGTGAAAAAAAAATGGTGGGTTCCTGGTGTTTTCTCCACTGGAGATTACTTCTGATATTCCTAACGAACTACAACTCCCAGAACTCTTTGCACCCATCAACAGCTGACAATAATCGGGACACTCACACACAGACACAACTGTAGCTCGTTTTCACTGATTACATGGACTATATATATATATATATATATATATATATATATGCTTCACTTTCACATTCACATTGCTGAGTCTTGTTTCTACGAACATCACAAACCATTTCTTTTCTTGTTTGATTTCCCATGTTTTGATTCTAGCCTTGTTCACCGTTTGATTCTTTGCCACCTAGCCTGACCTTTCACCAATATTTTGACTACATTTATTGGATTACCTTCGTGCTCCTGTTTTGCTCCTGTTTTTTACCATTGCTTGTATGACCTTTCCTTTAATAAACTGCATGTGGATCCACACGTCAGCGTCTGCTTCTTAACAATTCCTTTTTTTTTTTGACAAATCGAATAAATAAACAAATTTATGTGGATTGAACAAAAAAACTGTTAAGTTGTCCCCCAAAAATTAAGAATTGTGTTGTTTCAGCTCATTTTCAAGAAGTAGTTTGAACAAGCAGCAAAAGTCTTTTTTAATAGCTAAATGGCTAATTAGGACATATCCGCCTGGATTTGGCCTGCCAAAATCGAAAAGCCTCCCATACTTGCGTTCAGTTAAGGTGTAACTGCAAAAGTATGATTTTAAAGGAAACCTTTTGGAATGACATAAAACACTAGTTGTTTCCATCCGAAGATACAAATTAAATTTATGCGCAAATCTGGAATGCTTCCTAAAAAAATTCACAAGCAATGTATCGTTTCTGTCCAATGAGTCAAAGAGAACAAAATCGTCACTCCCTGATAAATTAGTGCCAATATTCGAAAGGAAAAACGCAATTTGCTGTGGTCAAAGAAGCTGTGCAAGTCTTTTTCTTATATAAAAAATTACTTACTGCTAACTGTTTGTTTCCAGCACATCAGCAAACAGAGGAAAAAAGAAATATGTCTCTATTATACCTATGCAGTAGACCCTTTTTGCAAGACGATGATGACATGTTTCAACAGTTGTAGAAACTATTTACAGAAAAGAAAGTATTTACATTTATCAAGCTATACTTTGTAATCCATCATTTTTGCGTTAAATTACAAAAAAAGTTCATGTTTATGCAAGGGGTTTGTTTGTAATGAGGAATCTATGAACGGGACAGTTAGTTTGATAAAGGTTTCTCTACTGGCTGCTGTCTTACACAATTATTTTTTTGAAAATCGCAAGAACATAATCGTTGAGGTTTTTTTGTTTTGTTATTTGAGCAATTTGTATTGGAAAATAATTTATTTGTTGCACTCTCCCATTCACTGCAATCTAAAGCTCATCCAACTATGATGACTTTAGCTGCTGAGAAACCCAGAAAAAGTGAAGAAGCATCTATATTCCAGCTAAAGGGAGGGGGGCACAATACCTATTTTTATTCCACCTACCCACCCCTTTCATACAGTTGTATAAATGTAATATCTTAGTGAAAACCATTTGAAATTACATAAAAACCTGCTGAAATTGAAAAATATTATTCTATGTTTTTTTATCTAATGATAAATCACCACTCGTGGCGAGTAGAATTGGCCACAGTTTAGTGCAGTCTGTCAAACTGGCACAGAGATATCAGTCTTTTCTGAAAGGCTGGTTATTTTACAGATTATAAGGGATAATAACGGTTTGAAAGATTTTAAAGTGATTTTAAATCTCTTAATATTAGTAATGAAACACAGCCTATACTAGACAACAAGAGATGCTATGAATGTCGTTGCATATACTGTTGACACATGTATAGTTGTTGGTAAGAAGAACACTTTTATTTATTTGTGACCCTGGATGAAAATATAAGTATGCATCAAAATTATAGATTATCTTTTATGCTAAAATTGAGAATATTGAGAAAAGATCATATGCCACAAAGACATTTTATAGATTCCCTGTAAGTATATCAAAACTCCATTTTTGATTTGTTAAGTGCATTGATAAGGCACAAGGCAAGAATTTAGTTTTTGGTAAAAATTAGTTCATCCTATATGTTTTTTGAAAATGCAGGACCACCTTTATCACATATAAATGCATGTTAAGCCTTTTTTAAACAAAACTACCAGATTTACAGTTTCTTAATGTTTTAAGTCATTTTAAATGAAAACAGTCACTCATAAATTCTGTGAAAAGGGGCAGGAAGAAACAAGATTATTAGACATTGATAAAGCAAGCGATTACTCCTTATTTTTCATTTCTGAGGTCACGTTTTGATCTTCAATTTGTCTCACGCAATTACATGATGCAATTTCGTAGGCCAGAGTTCACCCAGCTTGAACTTTGGAGTGTGACAACATGCAAAACTTGTTGCATGAGCTTGCGTTTCTGGTCTGCTGAATTCATATTGGTATCAATAAAGGAGTGAAAAGTGCAGTGTGACCGCAGCTTTAAAGTCCACATGAACCGGGAGCTGCGACCATCTTTTTTTTGTATTGTGATGCAGTTTCTATTGACACAGAATATTATATAAGAAAACAGTGGGTGTGGCTTGTTTTTTCTACTGTGAGGGGATTGAAAGTAGGCATTTCATTCAGAAAGATTTGGAAAATGGTTTTGGGAGAGTTATAACCACCTAACAGGCACCTCTTTCTCACCATTTCTGTTTGTTTACATAGCGCTGTCAGAACTGACCGTTGGAGGGGCGTGGTTAAGTATCTTAGCCACGCCCATTTACTTAGACATAATTTGAGAATTTAAGGGAAAACAAACAGGAAAAACATTTTCAGATATCAGTTTTAGATTACAGGGGGGAATTTTGCAAAGATGAATTGTTCAACACAAAATTAGCAATGTAGGCTAACAAAATCAATATGGTTAGTTTTGATTTCATGTGCACTTTAAGGTCTTCTACCTTCATAAATAAAAAATGAGCTGAAAAATAAACCAAAATCAAATTTATTTAAAAACCTAATGAAAATAATAGTAGTCGACCACTGTGCTTTACAAAATGTAAAAAAAAAAAACATAAAATATATATAAATGACCACAATGCATTTTCCAAAATAAAATAAGATAATCATTTTACACAAAACTGAGGCATTTATGTTATACGTATATAAACAAAGTCATATATCTAAAAAACCCTAAACTATAATTAAAGCCAGTAAACAACTGTATTTCTATGAATGGGAAAAAGATTGGTTGGTCTGTTAGTTGAACACACATTATCTTCGAAATGTTATCTGTTGTGTTTATGATGAAGCAGTGGTTGAGACTTTCACAAAATCCTCTCTGAGCTCCGGGCAAAACCATATTGTTCTGCTCACATACTCCAGCTAATTGAGTTTTTTTCCCGTAGATGCATTGAAATATGAAAACATATGTCCGTATATGCTTCATTATATAAGTTGATTTATATGGCGATGCATGTTGAGATATACATGTGATGTCTCTTTGAGCGTCTCTCTCTGTCTCGGCAGGATACTATTTTGAGATCCGCTCCATCTGTGCTATAAGGATTAACACCCAGGTGAGTTATTCAGACACACACACTCACACAAACACCAATATGACTGCACGTTCTGTTATGGCTGAGAGAACAAAGCAAAGGAATGCGTGAATGTTGATTTGATTTAAGTGCACTTTTAATAGAACTGTTTCATGATTTGACAACAAATAAACAAAATCTTTGTGATTCAAAACTCAAACTCAGGAGTAAAATAACTTTTCAATGAATCAATTTGTGACTGATTTGTTTTATGTGATGTGCTTTGCTGATTGTCTCACAATCTCAGTATCAGATCGACAAAACGATTGAATACTGTAAATCAAATTGAATAAAATGTTTCATATTGAATTGTCTCTTATGACAAGTGTTTGTTTAAATGAATCAATTCATATTATTTGATTTAGACAACGTGCTTGGTCCACTCATAAATATTCATCATCTAACAAGTATGAGAGAATCAAAACACTACAGTTTTATGATCCAAACTGATTTAAAATTCAACAAAAAGTGTTTGTATCAATAGTTTAAAACAAAAACAACTTGATTTGTCAAAAAAAAAAAAATTGAATTACAAATTTGGGCGGTCTGAAACAATTGATTCATTTCAGTGAATATGCTTAAAATGTTCAGTGAATCTTTTTGTTTATGATTTATGGGCATCAGATTTTCATGTCAATTAAATGAATTACTTTATTATTAAATTATTATTTCTACTAATCTTCATTTTGTGAAAAAGAAATCCATTTCATTAGAACATTTTAACTAGATTTTTGTTATATTTTTCAATTTTATGATTCTTTGTACCTTAAAACAAGCAGAAATCTCTTGTTTCAAAGCAAATACAGTACTTTAATACTGAGATGTGAAAAAAATATATCAAAATGATCAAAAATATGGACATTCATTTATTTAAAGCATTTTTTTTTCTAAAATATTATTTTATATAAAATATGATTTTATTATCTATTTATTTTTAAATATTATAATTTTTTGATATTATTTACATGTATTTAATTATTCGCCATGTAGTGTTAAAGTATTAGTTCACCCAAAAATTAAAATTCTATTTTTTTCACAGTTATTTAATACATTTTTCAATATATGACCCTCATGAAATCATCTTTTATAAACAGCAATGATCCAGAGACTTTCAAAGTTCAGAAAAGGAACTAAAATCATTGTCAAAACATTACCTCGGAGCATTGCTGTCTATGGAGGATGAGGGAGCTCTCTGGTTTCATCTAAAACATCTCTCAAATTTGTGTTCCAAAGATGAACAAAGGTGGCTTGAAATGACATGAGGATAATCAATTAATAACATGTTTCATTTTGGGTGAACCAGCCCTTTAATACAATTACAAAAGCAGGCTTTTATGAACTCATATTTTGCTTTGTTATGTGTGTTTGTGTGTGTCAGGAATATCTGGATGTATTGGGTCGCCCGATGGTTCTGGCAGGCAGAATCGCCAAACAAGTACAGTGGACAAACGTCTATCAGGATGCGCTGGTGAGAGCCACTTCAACACACTTCTGACTGTGAAATATACAGTTGAAGTCAGAATTATTAGCCCTCATGAATATTTTTTCCCAAATTATTTAATGGATTTTTTCAAAACATTTCTAAACATTATAGTTTTTCATAATATTAATATAATACTAACATAGTATTTTACTAGATATTTTTCAAGACACTAGTATTCAGCTTAATTGACATTTAAATGCTTAACTAGTTTAATTAGACAAGTTATGGTCATTGTATTACAGTGGTTTGTTCTGTAGACCATCGAAAAATATTATTTAAATATTATTATAAATATTATAATATTTTGCTTAGGGGGCTAATAATATTGACCTTAAAATAATTTTTAAAAATAAAAAAACTGCTTTTATTCTAGCCGAAAAACAAAACAAAAAACAAATAAGACTTTCTCCAGAAGAAAAAATATTAAAGGAAATAATGTGAAAAATTCCTTTCTCTGTTAAACATAATTCGGGAAATACTTAATAAAGCAAAACAATTACTAGAGGGTTAAAAATTTTGACTTTAACTGTATGTGTAATGCCACAATAAGAGTTGTCTGAGTGTGTTGTGTGTGGATTATCAGGGTCTGGGTCTGGTGGTGACGGGGACGATGCCGGTGTTCAACCTTACTGTGAATGGAGACTCTCAGGTGATGGTCCATTACTGAAGAATCCTCATCTTCATCTTCTTCTTGACTCTAAGCTGTCATCAGATCAGTGAGTGCTGTGTTTGTGTGTTCAGAATCAGCTGATTTTAGGTGTGATGGGGGTCGACGTTCATCTGGACGAGCTGAAGAAACTCACGCCACAGTACAAGGTGAAGACTTTTCTCTCAAACCCTGAGTCATCCCTAATGAGTTTATAATACATTATAAATATGTTTGCGGTATTTATTATTAGTGGTGGATTTAGGCATGGGCAATATGGGCGATTGCCCTGAGCGGCATTTTGCGGCTCGCAGCAAGTTTTGCTAGTTGACAAAAAAGTTGATATAATATGATGATGATCTTATTTTGACTAAGTATGGCTATAGAAGAAGAAAGGATGGATAATGAGGCAGGGAGGTAAGACTTCATAACATTAATTATCGGCCTTGAGTCAACTCTATGAACAGATAATTCTATAAAACATGTATATTTTTTTGTATTTTATAGAATTGTCAGAATTAATTGTTTTCCAGTTACATTTAGGATTGATTTCTGTTATTTGTTTATAATAATAATTGTATAATAATAATAATAATAATAATAATAATAATTATTATTATTATTATTATTATTATTATTATTATTATTATTATATTTTTAATAAATATAAATGTGTTTATTAATTCCAATTCTGGTTTTGTCCATATTTTACCCAAAGTTAGGGTAAAACAACAAACATTTCTTAGAATTTACATGTTTAATGGTCCTTTACTGTATTAACTAGATGTAACCTTTTAGAACCATACTAGAACTACACTTCTATAAACCTACTACTTACAAGCTTGAGGGAGGAGGGGGCATATATGGGGTGGTTCGCCCAGGGTGCCATTCAAGCTAGCACTGTCACTCTTTATAATAATAATAATAGTAATAATAATAATATGCATTTATCTATTTAATAGTGGTGTAACGGATCACAAATCTCACAGTTCAAATCACACTACGATTTTGAGTCACGGATCGGACCATTATTCGAATCAACAAAAAAGGGAGGAGACAAATGTAATTTTATGTAATTTCCATTTATACAAAAATTTTACTGCAAAAACCATTGGTATCTTAGACATATCTTAGAACCTGTAATGCTAATAAAAATAAAAATCAAGAAGGAACCTATTCAGTGACATAATTTTGATGGTCGTTTGTCGCCACCTGTTGGTTACACAGTGTAATTGCTACAACATTCACCAGCGTCAAGTTCCATTAAACAGTGATTTTAATCTTTACCATAAACATCAGTGTTTTTATCTGAACTATAAACTGTTCTCCCATCACTTCTGTGTTATTTATTTGTTTGTAACTAACTGAAAAAGGTGTATAAACTAAATCTCTCTTGATCAAATGCAGATTTGAATGCAGCGCTTCGAAGAATTAATAAACATATGCAAATCATTATTATTTATCGTTCATGTTGCGCCGGTTTGAATTGAGATCACGATCTTTTAATGTTTAATTGTTCAGGTTTAAATAAGCAGTGACAGAAAACACTTTTTATTAACAGCTAGGTCCCACCACAACTTCTTTCCATCATCATTATATTTTACAGGGAAGCCAAAATGCTTTCATATACGTGGTTTGAATGACGTGGGAGGCGAAAAAGTTATAAATCCGCGGGTCATGTGCATTGCGAACTGTGGGTTGTAATCCGTTATACCCCTACTATTTTGTCTTTCTGTACCTGATATAATACATATTTCATTATTAGTTTACATGAAAAATTCATAGCAATAAACTGCAATTAAAGGATGTTGACCCCAATGTATTTTTAATGGAGAGAGTGCTTTTATTATTTAATAACACTGCATCTACATTTCTCAGTTCATGACCTCTCTTTGCATATGACTGCTATAGTTGATTTATATCATATATTGGGATTTTATCAGTAAGAGTCTTTGAAAACCTGATATTTAGCACTATTGTGTATTCCTCCAGTCTGTGAAACAGAAAGCTTCATCTCAGTGTGTTTCTCTGTTGTGTGTGTGTAGCTCGGAGCCAACGGATACATCTTCGCCATTGACCCGAACGGATATGTGCTGATGCATCCAAACCTGCAGCCTCGAGTGAGATTCACACACACACACACACACACACACACACACAGACACACACACACACACACACACACACACAGACACACACACACACACACACACACACTCTCTCTCTCTCTCTCTCTCTCTCTCTCTCTCTCTTTCTCTCTCTCTCGCTCTCTCCTCATTTGTGTGTCTGAATCTCTGCACACTCATTGTCATGACAACAAATAATGATAAATAACATGCTCTTCAAGCTTTTTTAGATTCACCCCATTTATTCTCATCATTGTTTATACTAATGATACTAAAAAACAACAGCTTTGATATATTTTTGTAGTGTTATTCATATATATTTTTCATTTTTAATTTAATTTAATTTATTTTATTTTTTTATTTTTTTATTTTATTATATATATATAAATATATATATATATTGTTTTTTGTTTGTTTGTTTTCTTTGTTTTATATTTAATTTTATTTAATGGTATGTTTTTATTAGTATTTTATATGTCTCTGTACACTACCTGACAAAAGTCTTGTCGCCTATCCAAGTTTTAGGAACAAAAAAATAATAACTTGACTTCTTGTTGACTATTTGGTATCAGAAGTGACTTATATGAAAGGCAAAGGCCTCTAGATTACGCTTATTTGACCAAAATAAAATATGATCATGCCATAATTTTTAATGATTTAATTAGGGCAGTAAGGTCTGACTTTGTTTAGACAAAAGTCTTGTCACTTGACTGAAATAATGTACAGTATAGAATATAAAGTCATGGTGCAGTGGGAAAAAAATATTATTGTGTATGACTCCAATGAGCTTGGAGGACTGCATCCATACATCTCTGCAGAGTTCATCAAGATTCTCTGGATTCATCTTCAATGCCTCCTTCATCTTACCCCAGACATGCTCAATAATGACTGGGCTGGCCAATCCTGGAGCACCTTGACCTTCTTTGCTTTCAGGAACTTTGATGTGGAGGCTGAAGTATGAGAAGGAGCACTATCCTGCTGAAGAATTTGCCGTCTCCGGTGGTTTGTAATGTAATGGGCAGCACAAATGTTTTGATACCTCAGGCTGTTGATGTTGCCATCCACTCTGCAGATCTCTCGCATGCCCACATACTGAATGTAACCCCAAACCATGACTTTTTCTTCACCAAACTTGACTGATATCTGTAGAATATTGGGTCCATGGGTTCCAATAGGTCTTCTGCAATATTTGTCATGATTGGCATGCAGTTCAACAGATGATTTATCAGAAAAATCTTCCTTATGCCAAAATTCTGACTTGGTTGTAGCTAAATAGATTTTAGTTGTATTAATTTTAGTGCTTAAATTTGTACTAAACCAAAAATAGAAATGCCGACCTATCAACTAGCTGAATTTGCTCAAATGTTTTGCATTTGGTTTGGTTTAAAACCAGAGGTGCCCAAATTTGGTCCTGGTGGGCCGATGTCCTGCAGAGTTTTGGTCCAGCTTGCTTCATCACACCTGCTAGGAAGATTCTAGTACACCTATTAAGAGCTTGATTAGCTTTTTCAGGTGTGTCTAATTGCAGTTAGAGCTAAAGTCTGCAGGACATTGGCCCTGCAGGACAGAGTTTGGGCAACCCTGGTTTAGAAAGTTTTATGGTTTGAAACATTGTTATGGTTTTAGTTAATTATAGTTACTAGGGATAAAAATTATTTGACGAAAATGACAAAAATATGAGCTGAGAAAAAAGAAAGCTATGCGCTAAAAACCTTTTCATTTCTAAAATGGTTTGATGCGGCATCAACTCAAGCGCAAGAGCAGCTGAGCGCGCCATCATCTAGATTGCATTTAAAAATATGGATATTCTGCTCATGTACATGTATACTTATCTATGCATAAATCGTATATGATAAACAGTTAAGCAAAGTTAACTCAAATAATGTGCTGACAACACATTTCTATGTAGTATACTTGTTCCTGCTGCTTGTAGTAGCGCTGCTGTGTTGTCATGGCAACACATGTGCCTCTCGCCTCATTAACTGCCAATAAAATGTGTTTATTTTTTTACTTTTTTAATGAGGCAAATTTAACTTACAAAATAATTCGATATTTTTAAAAAAACATAATAGTTATTGCAAAGCATTTTTGGCTTTGGTTTCAGTTTCGGTTTTGATTTTGGTTTCAGTTTCGGTTTTGGCCAGGTACAGTTCATTCATATTTTTTAGGTTTGGCTGCAAATTTTTATTTTGGTACATCGCTAATAATAAATCTGATTACTTTTAACTTTTTTTTTTTTTTTAGATTCTGAGTTTAAATAGTTTTAATACTAAAACTAAACCAAAAAGATTAGTTGAGTTGTGGATATTTATTCATTTATTTATATTTTCAGTCAGTGTTTATTTTATTTGAGGTAGTAAAAGGTGTTATTTTAAGTTCACAATAGCTATGTTTCCATCCACCTAATTCTATTCGCATTTTAAATATAAAAAAAAACGGTTGATGGAAATGCCAAGATGCTCATACATTTTGCAAATGCGCATTAAAAAAATGTATGCACATATCTGAGTAGGATCAACTTTTAATTCAATAAGAAAAGATGCGCATAAACTATGATGGAAACACTTTTACTGAACAAATTCCAGTATGTGCCATATCACAGCCCACAGCCATATCACCCTGCAGCTCAAGACTGGTTACTCACTGAAGCTAACCAGGGCTGACCCTGGTCAGTACCTGGATGGGAGACCACATGGGAAAACTTGGTTGCTGTTGTAAGTGGTGTTAGTGAGGCCAGCAGGGGGCGCTCAACCTGTGGTCTGTGTGAGTCCTAATGCCCCAGTAAAAGTGAAGGGGACACTATATTGTCAGTGGGTGCCGTCTTTTGGATGAGACGTTAAAACCGAGGTCCTGACACTCTGTGGTCATTAAAAATCCCATGGCACTTCTCGTAAAGAGTAGGAGCGTAACTCCGGTGTCCTGGCCAAAGTCTCTCAATCAGCCCTTATGATCATGGCCTCCCAATCATCTCCATCCACCAAATTGGCTCTATCACTCTCTCTCCACTCCACCAGTAGCTGGTGTGTGGTGAGCGCACTGGCGCCGTTGTCCTGTGGCAGCCCTTGCATCATCCAAGTGGATGCTGCACACTGGTGGTGGTGTGGAGAGACAAACCCCCCCATGATTGTGAAGCGCTTTGGGTGTATGACCATGCACAATAAATGTGCTATATAAATACACATTACATTACATGTGCATTAAAAAGTCATGTGATTTTGCTATAATAGATCACGTGTTGATAAAAATGTGTGTGAATGGACAAACCAGCAGGCTGGTTGTTTTGCTCATTCTTAAACACCTAACCATCTCAGTATTAGTGTTATTATATTATTAATTACCTCAAGAACTGTCAAGAGCATCTGTGCTCCGTGCCTCATGCCTTTAAGCACCACTACGCGTTCATTACGTGTCGGCACTGTCTTCTGAGGCGCAAGTCATTTAATAAATAAAGAAAAGATTCACGCAGCTTCTCCTACCTCAGTAAATCCGTTATTACTGTTGATATTTGGCGCCAGTTAATCAGGAAGTGACATTTTGTTCTCTTTGACTCATTGGATGGAACCACTGCTTTAATTGCATATCTTTTATGCAATATTTAATTTGCATTTTTGGATGGAAGCATAGCTAATGATAATATTGGTTTGTCTGTTTGCAGGAGGAGGATTTGCCAGAGCAGGTGACTCTGGACTTTCTGGATGCAGAAGTGGAAGACAGCAGCAAACAGGAGGTTCAGTCTTTACTTACTCAAACACAGACTGTCCTCATTGAACCCGCATCTCTCGTTCTCTCTCTGTGGTTTATAATAAGTGAATCATTGTTTTCAGTGTGGGCAGATCTGGCACATTGACTTCATGTGTTAAATATGATGTTCAAATCAATCATTCGTCAGATCATGGATGCTGCTTCAACATCTGCTTTTCATCCTGTCTAGATTCGCCGGCAGATGATTGATGGCCGATCGGGAGATATGACGATTAAAACTCTAATTAAATCAATGGACGAGGCAAGTGTGTCTGTGTGCCTGTCTGTCTGTGTGTGTGTGTGTGTGTGTGTGTCTGTGTGTGTCTGTGATGAAACTAGGACATGTGTGATTTCTGGGACATGACTTTCTATAAATGGCTCAAATTTCAAACTCCAGATCTACATGTGAACTATTCCCCTGATGATGTCACCGATCAGCTGTACCCCAATTTGCATAATTGGATTATGTCCCAAATATGTATTATAAGTTTATGCTTGACTGCTAATATGGAAGTACAGACTTTACAGTGGTGTATGAAAGTTTTGACATGAAACTACATCTTGAAACCACAAATTAGAATGGAAATTGTAGCATATAAGTACATTTTGAATGCGTAATGTAAGTATGTACTTCACTACTAATGTTAAAACATATACTTTTTGCCTGTTTTTAAATAGTACTCCAGTTTAATGTAAAACGATTTAGAGAAACCGTTTAAATCTATTTATTTGAATGTTTGTAGATGATTTTTAAATGTCTAATTCAAGTACATCATTTATTGATCAAATTTTAAGTACATACTTCAGGTACGTAGCAAGATATTATTCATACTAAGAAAGCAATGTATTCTTATTTGCTCTGAAAAAATGGTACCTTCTAGATACATTTTGGATTTTTAAGTATGTACCTAACTGCTAGGGTTAAAGTACATAATTACAGTATATCATAAATAGTACACATGTTTTGAAGTAAAACTGTCTTAAAACCACAAACCAGCTAGTTTTTACAATTGTGTGTAAATTTTAGCATTTAAGTACAATTTGAATATGTTTTATTCATTCATTCATTTTCTTGTCGGCTTAGTCCCTTTATTAATCTGGGGTCGCCACAGCGGAATGAATCGCCAACTTATCCAGCACATTTTTACGCAGCGGATGCCCTTCCAGCCGCGACCCATCGCTGGGAAACATCCATACACTCATCCACACTCATACACTACGGACAATTTTAGTCTACCCAATTCACCTGTACCACATGTCTTTGGACTGTGGGGGAAACCGGAGCACCCGGAGGAAACCCACGCGAACACAGGGAGAACATGCAAACTCCACACAGAAACGCTAACTGACCCAGCCGAGGTTCGAAACTTCGACCCAGCGAACTTCTTGCTGTGAGGCGACAGCACTACCTACTGCGCCACTGTGTCGCCTGAATATGTATTATTATAAGTATATACTTCATATACTAAACTGCTTATGTATGCATACTACAAAGTAGGATAGTACCCGAGTTTTGACCTCAAACTGAAACTTAAAGCCACAAATCAATTTATTAGTGTAAAAACTATTTTTATATATATTTTGAACATGTAAAAGAAGTATATACTTCACAGCTAATACTATAGCGCATACCATTTGATCTGCAGTAATATAGTACTCCTGTTATGACACAAAACTACATCTTAAAACCACAAATCACTGTATTTGCATGAAATTTATTGCATCCAGATAAATTTTAAAGAGCCACAAGTATATACCATATACCGAAACACAAAAAATATATAATTTATTTGCGTGTTTGTTGAAAAAACCTTGCGTTAATGCAGAAATAGCATGATATTATTGCGATTTGTTTCACCATATAAAGTGTACTAAAAACCACCAAATACTTTTAAAAAGTATTTTGGTTTAAAATCTTTCAGAAATTAAAGGTAATCTTTGGGTAATCTTTTTTACATAATTTTTACGTAAATTTTTTTTTCGTAGTTTTAAGTAATATGTAAAAGTTTTACGTAATATAGTAAATGTTTTACGTAAAAACTTTTTTTCATAGTTTTAAGTAACATGTAAAAATTGTACATAATATAGTAAATGTTTTACGTGAAAACTTTTGTCGTAATTTTAAGTAATATGTAAAAAATATATGTAATAGTAAATGTTTTACGTAAACTTTTTTTTCTTAGTTTTAAGTAATATGTGAAAAAAGTATGTAATATAGTAAATGTTTTACATAAAACTTTTTTTCGTAGTTTTAAGTAACATGTAAAAATTGTACGTAATGTAGTAATTGTTTTATGTAAAAAGTTTTTTTGTAGTTTTAAGTAATATGTAAAAATTGTACATGATAGTGAATGTTTTACGTAAAAACTTTTTTTCGTAGTTTTAAGCAATATGTAAAAATTTTATGTAATTTAGTAAATATTTTATATAAAAACGTTTTTTTCGTAGTTTTAAGTAATATGTAAGAGTTTTACGTAATAAAGTAAATGTTTTACGTAGAAACTTTGTTTTTCAGCGATACATTGATGATGTCACCCGTATGTACACCTGGACGCCCATCAATGACACAGACTACAGGTATGCCTTGATTGCCTTGACTGTACTGATCATATATTTGCGACGCTAAACATACTAATTTAATCGTTTGTTTGATATGCCTCCCCCTGCAGTCTGGGTCTGGTAATGCCGCCGTACAGTGAACATTACATCCAGGCTGATCTGAGTGATGTCATGCTCCAGCTGCAGTGTGAGTGCTCAGTTAATACACACGCTGTTTAGTGTGAGATTAGAGCTCATCCTGAATAATCTGTCTTTGGTTTGCTCTCAGATTTACAGTCGCTGCTGCCCAACTCTTTCGAGTCAGCCGGTCACGTGTTTCTCGCTCCCAGGTACTGTACATTATGTGTGCATTTACATCAGTTATGATGTTTGATTACTGTTAGATTTGACATGTTGGCTGTGTTTGTGGTTGTAGAGATTATTGCAGGCGCCTGCACATCTCTGAAAACAACACACAGTTCCTGGTGGACTTCCTGTCTCTGATGGTGGAGATCTCACCGGAGTCTGAAGACTGTAAGTTATGTTTATTACATATGAATATTACATATTAAAACAATAGTGATTCAATATTAAACAATGCTCATTATTAAACATCACTTGACTCTAATAATTAAATATTAGAAATATATGGTTTATTATATTTAATACTATATAGAACGAATTAATGTAGTCTATCTAATGTTACTACTATAAAAAAGAAATGTTACAGGATTTATTCCTAAATATTGAAGTTATTAATTAAATAAATAGTTTCATATTTGATACATAGTTTCACTTTTATATTTTACCTATAGTGATAATCAATGCAGAAGAAAAAGACAAATATTATGGCTCTGAATGACAAATTACAGCTCAAAGTAAATATTACAAATATTAAAACTATAATATATATTTGTGATATTGATTTATAAAGATTAATTAATAAATGCTGCATAGTGCTACTTTAGTACTGATTGCTAAATATTAGTAATTAAATATTGTAAAAAAATTTATGTTGCAGCATAAAATAATAATATTTCATATTTAAATAAATAATACAGTATATTACAATATATATTACATTATAATATGTATATATATATATATATATATATATATATATATATATATATATATATATATATATAATTCTTTTTTCAGAATTTTAAAAGCATTATTTATCTAATTATTGCAGATGTAATCAGAAAATTCAATAATTTACTGATTAGAAAAATGCACCATCTATTGTTAGATAATTAATTATAAATACAAATTTCAAGTACAATATTGATTACTAAATATGACAAAATGTATTACTTAATATCACTAAATGTTGTATTTCAAGATTTGTTAGTAATTAATACAGCTGCAGTACTGATCTTTAAATATATTAGCTCCAACTGAATATTAAAAATATGTATATTTTAATCATTAATCAAACTCTAATCAATTTCTATTATTATAGCTCTAATTAAATATGACATATGAGTTATTAACTATTTAAATGTCACATACAAAATATCACATCTCATTATGAACAGTGTTGGAGGAAAAAGTAATATATTACAATCTAAAGTCCCTTTAAATACGATAGCTAGATTTAGAATAGTGTTACATTTTCAGAAAAGTAAAAGTGTTTAGTAGTTTTTGTGGGGTTTTTTTTTTTTTTTAAATTAAGAGTAAGAGAGGGTGGCTCAAAATATATCAACACAAATTTAATATGTATATCTGGGACATGACTTTCTATAAATGGCTCAAATTTCAAACTCCAGATCTACATGTGAACTATTCCCCTGATGATGTCACCGATCAGCTTTACCCCAATTTGCATAATTGGATTATGTCCCAAATATGTATTATAAGTTTATGCTTGATTGCTAATATGAAAGTACAGATTTTAGAGTGTTGTATGAAGGTGTTGACATGAAACTAAATCTTGAAACCACAAATTAGAATGGAAATTGTTACATATAAGTACATTTTGAATACGTAATGTAAGTATGTACTTCACTACTAATGTTAAAACATATACTTTTTGCCTGTTTTTAAATAGTACTCCAGATTTAATGTACAACAATTTAGAGAAAACTTTACTTTTACTACTTTTACTACACTATTACCTTTTACCCAACATTGATAATGAAATATACACACTCACAAGTAAACAATAGTATACACTACAAAAGACTTTTTAGTTTTCGAGTACAAATATCTAACAATTCTTAAATCAAGAAGCGTTTTCTAAACAAGCAAAACATATTGTCTTGTTTTCAATATTAAGAAGACAAAATTAAGTGAGTTTTTTCTTAAAACAAGCAAAATAATCTGCCAATGAGGTAAGTAAAATAATCTTATGTCAAAAAAAAAAAACAAGAATATTTAGCTTACACCACTGGCAGATTATTTAGCTTGTTATAAAGAAATACTGACTTCATTTTGACATATTACTTCCTTAAACAAGACAACATGTTTTGCTTGTCTAGAAAAATGCTTCTTGATTTCAGAGTTTTTAGATATTTGGACTAGAAACAAGACAAAAAGAAAGGTATTTTTGCATTGTATAATTAAAAAAACAAATCATCAGCTAACACATAATACATAATAACAATACAATATTTAACACTTTCTTGCCATTTTAAATGTGGCAGTGAACTTTATGATGTATTTTTTGTTGATTTCAGGTGATCAGGGTCTGATTCATAACCTGATCTTGGACTCTGGGATCCTTTGGCAGCTCGCCACACGTGTTTGGCAGAATAAAGACCTGGGCACGTAAGATCAAACTTCCATAATCAACATGTGTTTACTGTGTTTTTACATCCAGCTGTTGATCAGGTGATCTGATGTCTGCAGGTATGGCTTTCTGGCTCTGTTTGCGTCCACCAATGGAGGCGTCACACGTGTTTACCCCAACATGTGAGTCCACTGAGCTAATAAACACTATTTATGATTATAAGATCTGATAGCATTAGGCATGGCACCATAACCGGTTTCAAGGTTTACCATGATTTGGAAAAGTCAAGGTTTTAAAACCACTAAAATTGTATTACTGTTAACTATTTTATTTAGTTTTTTAGGGCAACAGTACATATATCTTCAGCAGCAAAGCACCACCCACATCAAAAGCTACTAATCAGCCCATGATTTAGGAAACATTTGGAAAACAAATAGCTTATAAACCAACATCCAAACATGCTATAGGACTGAACAGTGCAGTGGTTTGCTTTATATCCAAAAAAGAAAGATATCCAAAGATATTCAGCCTTTTCAAGATGTAAAGAGATCTGTGTTTTTGAAAATAATGAAGACAGCAGAAGTCTATGATTTATTTCAATTATTTAGCCTGACGTGTTTACTGTTCCATAATACTTCAAATGTTTCATAAAATAAAATAAAATACAATTTAGTTCAGTTCAGTTTTTATACCCAGAACACATTTTAGAGCAGTGATCACAATACTGTGGTATTTTTTATCCAAGGTTATCATAGCGTCGGAGTCTTTTACCAGCCCATGGCTAGTTATCATATGTGTGTTTGTGTTTGTGTGTGTTTTAGGGCGGCTGAATCATGGGATGAAGATCCTGAACCGCTGAACTCAAACTTCTACCGGCGCAGTCTGGATAACAAAGGCTACATCTTCAGAGCACCAACACGAACCTGTGAGTCTGCAAATCAACCAATAAATTATCAGTAAATGATCCAAATTTAGTCACACTTTATTTTAAGATAAAATTCTCACTATTAATGATCCATTAATTATGACTTTTGTCTCAATAAACTCCTAATTTACTACATTTTAACAGTTATTAAGGTACATTGTAAAAAGCAGTTCGTTACTTTACTTTTAAAAAGTGAGTAAACCTGCTGCCCTAAAAGCAAGAAGTTGATTTTACTTTAAAAAGGTCAGTAAACCCAGTTACTTAACTTTTATAATTATGCGCATAGTTTGTTTACTTCATAATTATAAAACAATGAGTTTACTCTCTGTCTTTAAGTAAAATCAACTTATCACTTTTTTACAGTGTTGTATTTAGGTTTAGGTATTGTTTATGGTTAGGGATGCAGAAAAAGATCATGTAGAATATGTGCTTTATAATATAGCTTTGTATATGTGCTTAATAAACAGCCAAAATCTTGATAATAAGAGGCAGGTGGTAAGCCTACTAGTTAATAGTGAGGATTGTACTTAAACTGACATGTCAACAAAATTACTGCTTAAAGCAGGGGTCACCAATCTCGGTCCTGGAGGGCCGGTGTCCCTGCAGGGTTTAGCTCCAACTTGCCTCAACACACCTGCCTGGATGTTTCAAGTATACCTAGTAAGACCTTGATTAGCTTGTTCAGGTGTGTTTGATTAGGGTTGGAGCTAAAATCTGCAGGACACCGGCCCTCCAGGAACAAGTTTGGTGACCCCTGGCTTAAAGTAAGAGAGTATTAATAAATCATTTATATTGAATTTCCCTTGAGGGATGAATAAATAACTATTATATTATATTGTGTGCTGTTCTTTATTTTATTATATCGTATCGTAACGTGTCAATCCTTTATATCAATAAATATTTTAATGTTTAATCCTACAACAAAAAACACTGTTCATTATTAACTTCATCATAGTTTCTAAATATTAAAGCAGTAATTGATCATAGTGAGGGTTAAAAAAAATTATATTACATACTTAATAGTGTAGATATTAGATTTTTAGATTAAACATTACATCATTCATTAATACTCAACTTACTGAGTTTTTGTAAATATAGCATAACATTGCTTTAACATTCCATGCCGCATCTTTATAAATGCATTCATGACTGACTAATTAATACGTATAAAGCATGTATAATGTGTTATGAACATGCAAATTAATTTGTTTCATTAAAAAATGAAATGCAGCACTAATAATTATTAATAACACTATTATAAAGGTAGCTTTAACTGCCATTATTATACAGTATAAGGCTTGTTGTGCATTTATAGATACATTTATAAAATTGTTATAATTGATTATGAATATTTATAAGTTATTATTCATTATAACCATTTGCTTCATAGAAAGCATTACCCAGTATTGTTTACTAAATATTATAGCATTTATAACAATTTATTCCAGCTCTAATAAAATATTTCCAACATGAAATGCTAAAATGTACAGCTTTATTTGAACATTTTAAAGTACTGGCTACTAAATACTATAGGATATCTATATTAGTGCTGCAACTAAATATTACACTATTTATTACTAATATTGCAGCATGGAAAAGCTCTGACTTAACAAATGACAATGTTAATTGCTCAAATGTACAGCTGTAAATTAATATATGAAATTAGCTTAATACAGATTGCGGCATTAATAAATGATACAGCTGTAGCTTAATATAGCTTTAATTGCTCACTATTATAGATATGAATTCAATAGTACAGCACTGTTAAAATATAATAATTATAATATTCCAGCATCATAAATGTGACAGCTGGTAATTACTGTAAATACCACATTAGAGCTCTGATAATGAATAATTACAGGTGTTAAGAATTGTATTATAGCACCCATAACTAATATGACATAACTAATCACAAATGACTGCTTTTTTAATATGCAGTCATTAAATTGTACACCATTACACCACTTATTTTCCAAAGCACTATTGTAAAATAAAAGAAACGCATTTTGTCATTGTGTTAAATATTGATTCCCATTTGACTTTGTCCTTTAGTATGTGTGATTTTTATTTTTATTTTTATCTCAGTGTGAATGTTTTCCTCATCATGTTACTGTCTGTGGTGTTTGTGTTTAGCGATGGATGATCTGCTGATCTCTGAGAATGGCACTGTGGGTATTCTGGTCACCACCGCTGTGGAGGTTGCATTCGGGAGCAAAACCATGAAGCCTGCAGGTGTGTAAAGAATACAAAGAGAGAGACAGTATTTGTTTCAGATTTTTTTCAGATATTTCTGTCCTAAAATGACTGGTTTTGTGGCATTTTTCCTCAAAATTTGCAGCAATAAGTGCAGCATTTCTTGTGTTGCTTTGCATTAAAAAGTATATAAACTACAATTTTATACTTGTGTTTGACCTCAAGAACCACTGGGCTCTGGGATTTACAGTATACACACAAAACTAGTGTCTTTTATTCAAAGTACTTTTTTTATTTTGGATTAACTGAAAAAATATAGTTTTTGATTTCAATCTGTTTTGTTCAGTTTTGCCTTGAAGCAAAATAAAAATGAACCTCCTAGGAAAAATTAAAAGCATTAATTTTGCTTAAAGTAACATTTTTACTTTGAACCAGCAGTTTTCATGTTGTGTGACTAAATAAAAAAGGTACTGTTTGTGTGCTATTCAGTTTTTATCTATTTCTTGGGTGACATTTATAGCCATATTTCATTATTAAAAATAAAATAATAGCATATCCTATTGTTATATTCATTTTTTATTTATTTCTATAGCACTTTTACAATGTAGATTGTGTCAAAGCAGCTTAACATTGAAGTTCTAGTAAATTGAAACTGTGTCTGTCCAGTTTTCAGAGTTGAAGTTCAGTTTAGTTTAGTTCAGTGTGGTTTAATTTTCACTGCTGAAAGTCTAAACAGTGAAGAGCATATCTATTGATGCACAGCTCCACAAGTCCCAAACCAAGCAAGCCAGTGGCAACAGTGGCGAATAACAAACTTCACCAAGTGACGAAATTGAAGGAAAAAAACCTTGAGAGAAACCAGGCTCAGTTGGGCAAGACCCAACTATATATGTATTTATTATATTTCAGTCCAAAGTACAGTTTTACTTGGATTTTAATTTTAAGTCGAACCAAACAATTCAATTAATTAATAGTCTATTAAAATTGTACTTTACCTTTGGGTGAATGCAATCTTTCTTTGAGCAGAATAAATATTTTGATTAACAGTAAATTACATTTTTCAGTTTTGACTAGGTTAAAACTGAAAAATATCATTTGAGGGAAATTTATAAATTTATCTGTAACAAATTACAGTCAATTTTTATCAACAAGTAATAAAAGAGAGTTTTTTCCATAAAAAAGTATATGTGGTACCAAGGAAAAAATAAAAATAAAAAATAATGATAATAATAATTAATGGTTTCTATAGTAAAGAATATTTTTACTTTGTGTGAATATAGTTGTTTTTTTGACCACAATAAATATTTTTGATTTAAACTAAAATACATTTTCAAGTTTGAACCAAAGATAAATTATACTTTACTATAACTATACAACGAGAAATTGGCAGCTATTTTTTTTTCAATTTTATTTATTTTTTTTAAATAATATATATATATTCGTTTTGCACATTACTACAGTATATAACAATCATGAAAAACACAACGTTCACCTTAAATGTGACTTTTGAGCTAGCCATCCAATCACATTTGGGGAGGGGCGACACTATACCACGCAACTGTCAACACCACCACAATAATTTTTAATGGCAACTGACAAAAAAAAAAAAACCCGATTCACTACAAAAATGCTCACAGCTCAGTGTTTTTTAAACAGCGCTCGTGTTTGTGCAGCCCACAAAAAAACTCTTCAGTGGACACACAACCTGACATTGTACTTTAACAAAATATCTGCAGCTATCTTTAGCAAGTCTGCGAACTCCTCTAAAATTAGCTTACTTTAAATTGTAAATTTGAATGCATTTGCATAATATTGTTGGAACACTTAGAACAAACAATTTTTTAAAATCAGTTCTTACTTTCCCTGGGAATCGAACCCACGACCTTGACGTTACTAGCACTATTTGAGCTTATTTGCTTGATTTTACATTCATTACTGCCATCACAGAGAATCTTAGAAAATATTCTACATCATTGCACATCACATTGTTGTCTTGTTATCTTGTGTTGGTGTTTTCAGTGGTCGGCGTTAAGCTGGATTTAGAGGCTTGGGTCGACAAGTTCAAGATCTTGGCCAGCAACGTGTCTGACAGCAGACAAGCTGCACATAAGGTACAATATTTTTGACAAAAGATAAAAAAAAAAAATCATGACTTGTCTGTGGTAAGATTTGCTAATGTCCTGTTTGTGTTGAGCAGTGCGGCCCGTCCAGATCCTGTGAGATGGACTGTGAAGTGAACAGCGATGTGAGAAAACCTGCACTCTTGAGTTTTGCATGAAAACAGACTGTCATGTTAGTCGATCTGGTGTATGAGTGTAGATTGTGTGTGTGTTTTTTTCAGGATTTGCTGTGTTATCTGATCGATGATGGAGGTTTCCTGGTGATGTCCAATCAGAGAGATCATTGGAAGAAGGTAGACACTTAAAACTATTACAAATAATGTTAATACAGTCACATGTTTATTTGTTATTTAATAAACGTGTTGTCATTTACAATGTGCTTATTATGTATAGATTAATGAAATTTGGTGAATATAGTACATTTAAAATATATATTTAAGTTTTTATGTGTGAATTATGTAGATCTAGATATTGTATCCAATTGTTTTGATTATACAATAAGATATTCATATTGTATTTGTAATATATAACAATACACGTATAGTGTGTGTGTGTGTGTGTGTGTGTGTGTGTGCGCGTGTGCGTGCGTGTGCGTGTGCGTGTGCGTGTGCGTGTGCGTGTGCGTGTGTGTGTGTGTGTGTGTGTGTGTGTATATATAAAGTTGAAGCCAGAAGTTTACATACACTGTATAAAAAGGCACATAACCATTTAAAAAGAAGTCAGATGTTAATGTAACTAAACTTTTTCTCTTTTAGGTAAGTTAGGATTATTACATTGTTTCTGTTATGCTTGATAGCAGAATAATGAGAGAGAGATTTTTTGAGAAATTTTTATAACTTTTCTTGAAAGTCAAGTTTACATAAAATAAGATTATTATGCCTCTGAAAAAGCTCAGATGATGGTGTCAAGGTTTTAGAAGTTTCTGATTGGCTAATTGACAACATTTGAGTTAATTGGAGGCACAACTGTAGAATAGTATTTAAGGAAAACCTCAAACACACTGCTTCCTTGAGTCACAACATGGGAAAATCAACAAGCCACAATCAACAAATAGCCAGATTACAATTTGCTAAAATACACTGGGAAAAAGACACATTTTTGGAGAGATGTCCTGTGGTCTAATGGAACTAAGATTGAATTGTTTGGCCATAATGACCAGTGTTACATTTGGAGGACAAAGGGGAAAGCTTACAAGCCTAGGAACACCTGTTTTGCTGCAGGAGGGACTGGTCCACTTCACAGCATAGATGGCATCATGAAGAAAGAACATTATGTAAAAATACTGAAGCAACATCTCAAGACATCAGCCAGGAAATTACAACTTGGCCACAAGTGGGTCTTCCAAACAGACCATGACCCTAAACATACTGCCAAATTAGTTCAAATGTGCTTTAAGGACAACAGAGTGAATGTCTTGAAGTGGCCATCACAAAACCCTGACCTCAATCCTATAGAAATTTTGTGGGCAGAGTTGAAAAAGCTTGTGCAAGCAAGACAGCCAACAAATCTGACTCAGTTATACCAATTCGGTCAGAAGGAATGGGCCAAAATTCCTGCAAACTATTGTGAGAAGCTTGTGGAAGGATAGCCAAAACATTTGACCAAATTTATACAGTTTAAAAACAAAGCTAAAAAAATACCAAGGAAATGTATGTAAACTTTTGACTGTCTAGAAATTAATAACAAATTCTCAAAAAAAATCTCTCATTATTCTGGCATTTAGCAAATGTCAATGATATAGGTAATCCTAACGGACCTAAAATAGTAAACGTTTAGTATCATTTAACACCATAACTATATATATATACATACATACATCTATAATAGTTGTACCTAAGCTATTAAATAACTTTATATACTGTAGGTATTATACAATCTACACAATTTCAGTAAGTTTAATGAATATATTAAATATTATATTAGTATGAAAGTACATTAACATACAGATAGTGATACAATTTATAGTCAAATATTTTTTACCTACCTCAGAAATTTGTCATACATTTTCCACTTTTTTTTTTATTTTACTATTATTTAACCATGAAGTCTCATTGAGATTTAAAATCTCTTTTACAAGAAAGACCTGGCCAAGGTAGCAGTCATACAGTTAATCAATTTTAAAATACATAATCACCACATAAAAACAACATTTTATTGGTTCTCTCAACAAAAACAATCACATGCTTTCAATACCAGTCTCTTTATAATGCCTTTAAATTCACCAAAATACACAATGTCTTTATGTCTGCTTGAGGTTGGGCTGTTTTTCGGTGAGGTCGACCCGTACCTGATGTTCGCCCTCTACAACAACTCAATCTACTCCCGTCATCAGACCTTCCAGTATCAGTCAGCCTGCGAACCCACAGCCAGCAGCCACACAGGAGCCGCACACAGAGGATTCTACGTGGTGAGAAAATGATTCAGTCCACTGAACTACATCATAATGAATCACTTATGATGTAAAGTCATGACATACTGAAGTGTCCTGTGATTAAGAGGCTTTCAATCTCTTGTTAGCCCTCCATAGCGGATTTTCTCAGCCTGGCCTGGTGGACGTCTGCAGCCGCATGGTGAGTACGTCTAAAGAACGTTGCTATAATGTTGTCAGGGTGTTGACTGTTTCTTCAGTCAAGGGTTTTTTTGTTTAATTTAAAATGTGTTCCTGTTTGATCATGTATATATTTGATCCTATGTTCATACATTCCAACATCATTAGTGCTTATGAACTTTAATGTACTGATCTAGACGCAAAGTCTAAAGCGTATGGCGCAAAAGCACCAAGTGCTTGTCCGAATCTATTTTTGCTGTTTTAAGGATGGGAAAATGTTCTGTGCACCAGGCGCATGATCTAAAAACCATCATCCTTATGCTCTTAATGAGTTTCATCTTCCATTCCTTTTAAGTGTCAGTTGCTTCACTCCATGGTGCATTTGCCTGTTGGCATTTCTATGTGGACTTAGTTCTCCCCGTGTTGGTGTGGATTTCCTCTGGGTGCTCCGGTTTCAAAATTGGCCTTAGTGTTTGATTGCGTGTGCTTATGCACGCTTAGCGTATGGGTGTTTCCCATGACTGAGTTGCGGCTGGAAAGGCATCCACTGCGTAAAACATCTGCCATAATTATTGGAGGTTCATTCTGCTGTGGTGAACCCTGATAAATAAGGGACTAAGTTGAAGGAAAAAGAATCAATGAATGAATAAAACTGGCTGCAACAAAGCTGGATTCCACCAAAGCCCTTTGAGGTAAAGAAGGTATGGGAGGAGAAAGTGTTTTTTATTTTTATCTAGATAGTCATATATAGTTTTTACATTTTAATCCTTTAATTTGTCCTATTTAAAGATATTTGTGTACTGGTTTTAGTTTTAGCTTTTAGTTGGTCAATGGAGCGGTCTATTTCAATTGCCTCAAAATAAAGTGCCAACAATGTGCCTTAACACACCTCTTTTTCAGACTAGCACACCCATGAGCAGAGAAATAAGCATAAATTTCACTATATGTCAGTGTATGAGAATGCATGGAAGTATATGTGACAATAAACAGCATATCATCATCATCATCATCATCATCAAATGCATTTGCTATTTGGTGCAAAACGTGAAAATGACACCTGTGCCAGGCTGAAACTAGCAACAACAAAAAAAAAAAACACCTGCGTTGCGCATGGCGCCACATTGACTTGGGTGTATGTCTTCTTCATGTGTTGTTCAATTACTCCATGTATTTAGTTCCCAGTTTCCCTATGTTCCTTGTCCAGTCTCAGTTGTTGAACCCCTATCCAGGCCTGTACGTTGAAACCAGATTAACCAAAAACCAAGAATTTGGCGCAAACTAAACTGAAACTAAAGTTGGTTACCTCGCTAGTTTCAGTTTAGTTTGCGCCAATTCTTGGTTTTTGGTATGACAAATGTAGCTCAGCTGCTCCATAATACCATGGCAACAAAGAGTGATTAGAGTTGAGCTGCCTTCATATTGACCTAAAAACTAAGATTGGTGCAAACTAAACTGAAACTTAACTAGCTAGCCAGATAATCCATCTTCATGGTACAGGCCCCTGGTTAACCTCTTTTAGTGTTTCTCTTAAGTGTTGCCTGTATACAACCATGACGAATATTCCCTATTGGTTATTAGAATGACATCCAGCTTAATCGGATTTAGATGTAATTTAGCTTTAATAGCAATGCTGTTTCCGTGGATTGCTTTATAAAAATCTTTAAGACTCATATTTTTAGTGAAGTGTTTAATTATTGGATTTGTCACTCATTATTATTATGTAATATACATTACAATTATTGTAATGTTGCTTATTTATTATTTTTATTGATTATTGCGTTGTGATTCATGATTTTATTGTGAGTTTGTAATTTTGGCTTTTGTTGCTTATTTTGTTTTCACACATTGCTGTGTGTTAAAGGATTCGTGTGTTAAAGTTGCTGTCTCTTTCAGGTCTATTTTGCAGCAGTTCTTGTATGGAATCATCTACAGCAGCTGGTTCACCACAGGTTTGGGTTTTTTCTCATTTTATCATGTCAGATCTTTGCATGTTTTTTTATGGCATGTTTCAGCTGTTAAGGCCTACTAAAATACTGTTATATATCCATGACCATAAATGACCATAAAAAAGGAGCAAATTATATATTTATACATATAAAAATGCCCATCTAATGGTCAACATTATTTAATTAAATTTTTTTACAATCACACTTGATTAAAACAGTCTGCAGGAACACTTTGATTATCATTCTCCCTTTGTACCTGTCATCAGATGTGGAAAGCCCCACCCATTAGTGACAGTCTCTCCCTCATTAGCATAAACAGCCCTAATGAGAAGCAGCCGTCCACCATCAGAGTTTTGACCTGCTGAAGATAATGTCAGCGACTAAGAGGATTATAAATGTGAAGTTTTAGAATTGATCTCCATAGACTTTCTTCTGAGCCACTTCTTTTGACATTGTCACATAGATAACATTAGTCCTGTTTTTAATCTGCCACTATGCTGACACATAGGCATTTGTAGCTCCCCTCTCTTTGGTAAAGAGCACTATCTCATTTGAATTTAAAGCGACAGTCATTAAAATGGCACATTTTGGATCAAAGCCTAAAAGAGGTAGGTTCAAAGAGTTATTAAACATTATTTGTGGGGTATTTTGTGCTGAAATTTCATAAACACACTCTAGGAACATGAAAGACTTATTTCACATCTTGTAAGAAGCGACATAATAGCTCCCCTTTAAAATGTAAGAAAAAAATGAATAGTCATTTCAATGTATATACTATATTGGTTAAATTGACAGCAATTGTGCTATATTGTGATCTATGACGTTATCAGGATATAAGATGATTTATATCGGGATATGAGATTTATGTCATATGGTCCATGCCTAAATTACATTAACGTGGTGTTAAACTAATAAAGCAGTACTCCAAACTCAATAAACACAAAGCTGAGTTTAATTTAATTGCGCGTGATCTATTTATACTTCATAAACAAGCTTTCTGGGATTGCATTATCCACATCTGTGTCTTCCAGCAGACGTCTGGGCTGAGAGTGCAGACAGTAAAGGGAGCAGCAGCTGCGTGACGGTTTACAGTCAGTTCTACTTCACCAACACCACCAACTCCTTCAACGTCCTGCAGGACTGCGGCAACTGCTCCAGGTGTGTGTGTGTGTTCAAAGTAATATATAGTTTGTTCCATAGATGGTCAAAAAAATAATAATAATAAATCATTTGGACCCTGTACCACAAAATCGTCACATTTTAGAAATTGAGATTTATTCATGATCTGAAAGTTGAATAAAAAAGCTTTCCATTAATTTATAATTGTTAGGATAGGACAATATTTATCAGAGATACAACTGTTATTAAGTTCTCAACTATTATTGAATTCCCTGCAATCCATTTTACAAATCAAAAATTTAGTTTTTATATATTTTTGGGTAGAAATTTACTAAAGATCTTCACGGAGCATGATATTTACTGTGTATTCTAATGATTTTAATTAATATTTTGCCATACATGTGATTGATATCTTTGACCAGTGCAAGAAGGTTTTGTGGTCCAGGGTCACTTTCTGTCAGCATTCTAACCACAAACTGTCATTCTGTCAGGTTGTTTCATGCCAAGCGTATAGAAAACACAAACCTGTTGTTTGTGGTGGCTGAGACACTGCCCTGCAGCTCCTGCGAGATTGAGAAACTTCTGCCTGTCAGAACCAAGTGTATCCTTTCTTCCCATAATGCCCTGCTTACTGCTCTGTTTGCAGCTGTAGGGTTCTTACACCATTTCCATTTCTGAATTTTAGCATATTTCCAACACTTTACAGCTGTGGTATTTCACATATTTACATACACATACGTACATCTTCATCACAGTATATCCCATGTTTGCCCAGAGCTTTATATCCACATTGAAATACTGTAATTTACTTTTAACTAGGGATTCAATGATTCATTAATTTCACTATTAACTGCTTTAATTCGTCAGGGTTAATTAATCATAAAGGCTTCTCAACATCTCATTTCCGCACAGAACAAAACTGCTGCAACTAAACGAAGTTATGCCAGCTGTGCGCTAGTTTAAAGTTCCGAGCTTGTACACCGAGGCTGATATGCGCACACACTGGATTAACTATGGCTGAGGCTAAGAACTAAGGGTCTTTTGCCGTTTAAGTTCGTTATTTACATGCGCATATACAATTTTACCTCTTCTTAACAGGGAAAAGCACTAAAGAAAGCATGATTATATGCTGTCATGACTTTTCAATAAATAAATGTGATTATAATGGAACTCAATGGGGCAAAAACAGCTGCAAACATAACGAAAGGGTTGTCAATTTGCCCAGAGTGTATTGTTGAGTTTTTTTTTAAATTCCAAAGTATTTTCCCAAAATATGTGTCTAAATAAGGTTTGTCACCAAATATCATTCCATTTGCTGAAACACAGAGAAAGTTGTGGCCAAATTAAGACTTAAAATCACCCAGAGTGGATGAAAACACCCCCAACCGCACACAAGGGTTAAATAATATTTACTTAAATGTGTCTTCTTTTATCTTAAATTAAACCTTTATTTAGTTCAATAAACTTCAAATGTTGAATATTAGAATCACAAAAAAACTGTCAAAAGTTTGGGGTCAGTGTGATTTTTAAATGTTTTAAAATAAGCTTCTCCTGCTCATCAAAGCTGCATTTATGTAATCAAAAATACAGTACAAATTGTAAAATTGTTAACTGTTATTGCACTATAAAATAGTTGTTCAGAAGTAGTTTATTATTTAATTTAATCATTTATTCCAGTGATTTTAATGATGAATTTTCAGCTCCATCACTCCAGTCTTCAGAGTCACATGACCCTTCAGAAATCACTCTAATATTAATTATTATTATTACTATTATTAATATTATTATTATTAATGTAATAGTAATAAAAGCAATAATGACTGGAGTAATCATTTCCTTTGAAACTGCGTACAATAAGAAAGCAGTTATTTAAAATTGTAATAAATATTTTACAAGTTAATTGTTAAATATTTTTTTTTATTTAATAAATGCCGCCTTGATGAACAGAATATTTTCTTTAAATTAAAACATGAAAAAAAAGGACCCCAAACTTTTGACCTGTAGTGTATTAGTCCGGCAGAGTTTTAATTTTATGCAAAAAAAAAAAATAATAATATTGTGTTTAAACAGGAAACTATCTAGTTAGATAAATGAATATGAAAGCAAAACTTTCAAGCACTTTATCCAAAAATCAAAGCACTTTTCAAACCTAGACAAACTTTGAAGCATTTTCAGTCATTTCCAGCACCCGTACAAATCCTGCTGCTGTCATCTGTGTCTACATGATTGATGAATGACAGACTGAGTTTGTGTCATTTCCTTAATATTTCTTCTGCAGCTCAAGAAGAAAATCCATGTGATGTGTTAAACTCGGCCCGCTATAGGAAAGGACCTGACAAATGCTTCGACTACAACTCAGAGGTGAAGCGCTGTCTGCTGATTTGATTTAACAGTTTGTTTGCTTCCTTGCTTGAAGAGACCATTAATAATGTAGCTGCACAGTAAGATTCTGGAAATCATCCAGAACACCTAAGCAATCACATAGCAACATCCAGAGCAGTCGCCTAGCAATATCCTAGCAACTTCATTGCAACGTCCTAGCAACTACCAAGAGCATCCAAGCAATCAAGCTCCTGAGCAAACGCAATGCAGCAGACAGGCAACCAACAGGAACACTACACTGCAAGAACTTAACAATGGCATAACAACATCTTTTCGACAACCTAGTAACTGCATAGCAACATCCTATCAACTGCAAGTAGACATCCTGGCAACAGCCTAGAACAGTGGTTCCCAAACTTTTCAGCCCACGACACCCAAAATAACAATGCCAGGGAATCGCGACCCCCAATATCCTCTGAGATGGTTATTAATGTATTAACCTTGCACACAACAGCGCACACATACCAATAGGCCCAAGCCTATTTATTGTTTAATTTTGAAGAATGCCACTCTGAGACCATCCTCCATGTTCAGTTGTGGCCTGTATTTATTTTTAATGTATGTGAGTGCTGTAAAGGTGTCAGAAAGTTTAACCTGGTGCCATAAAATCCCTGTGGTGTGTCTTTAATATAATGTAATCACCCAAGGGGTCGCAAAAACTCAAAAGGCTTTTTATTTGCATGCTGTTTTGCAACTATGGAGAGTTATGAATAAAATATGGTAATTCTAATAGATTAATTAAATGAATTAGATTTTAGAAAAATCTCCAAGCGACCCCCTCCCCCCCACTCATTGTCCTGTGATTCCCGGAGGCAACGCCCACTTTGGGAACCACTGGCCTAGAACACCAAAAGCTCAACCTGTTGGCTTGCAATATGTTGCCAATCATCAATAGAACACCCTTAAAATGTAATGGCGAAATAGCCTGAAACACCCTAGCAACCACATTGACATTCACAAATGACTGCACAAAAACAACTACAGCTGAAGTCAGAATTATTTCCCTTCCTGTTTTTTTTTTTTCTTTTTTAAATATTTCCCAAATGATGTTTAACTGTGTAAGGAATTTTTTATATAATATTTTTTCTTCTGGAGAAAGTCTTATTTGTTTTATTTTGGCTAGAATAAAAGCAGCTTTAAATTTTTTAAAAACATTTTAAGGTCAAAATTTTTAGCGCCTTTAAGCTAATTTTTTTTGATTGTCTATGGAACAAACCATCATTATACAATGATTTGCCTAATTACCCTAACTTGCCCAATTAACCTAGTTAACCTAGTTAAGGCTTTAAATGTCACTTTAAGCTGAATACTAGTATTTTGAAAAATATCTGTATGTACTGTCATCATGGCAAAGATAAAAGAAATCCATTATTAGAAATTAGAAAATATGCAGAGGGGCTAATAATTTAGGAGGGCTAATAATTCTGGCTTCAACTGTATATAGAAATTTCCTGAACATCCTGACAACCACTCAGAAACGTTTAGTAGAATCAGGGTGGGGCCAAGCTGGAGCGCTTATTCTGATCCCCCAGGCTCTGCAATGGTTGGGGAAAATCTAACCAAAACAAATTATTACAATTGGCTTAAGATTGGCAAGGAAAAATCGACAAATATGTCAACCAGCAGAACCTGGGAATTTAAAATAAAAAACAAAAACCTAAGTAGCAGCATCCTTCCTAGCAACCAAACTCATAGTAACATTCTGGCAAGTCCTTTAAAGGAACACTCCTTTTTCCATGCTTAAGCACTTTTAGCTTAGCTTAGCATTTTGATAATATTCCTATTTAAAGCTGGACTGTTCTGTAGGTACATCGTGTACTAAGACCAAGACAAAATGAAAAGCTGCTATTTTTACACTGATATGGCTAGGAACTATTCTCTTATTCCAGCATGATAATCAAGGAACTATGCTTCTATACCATGGCTGCAGCAGGAGCAATTATATTACGCAGCATCTGAACATAATTCTGAGAGTAACTTACCTGTCGTACATCATGCTCTGGCTCTGAGCTGGGATCAAACCAGTGATTCTTTCCATGAAAGGCAAATACTTTAGCACAGGGGTGCCCAATTATGTTTCTGGAGATCTACCTTCCTGCAGAGTTTAGCTGCCACCTTGATCAGACGCACTTGTCTTTAATTACCAAGTACTCCTTCAGATCCTACTGAGTTGGTGTAGGTTGTTTTTGATCAAGGTTGGAGCTGAACTGTGCAGGAAGGTAGATCTAGAGTAGGGGTGCCCAAACTTTGTTCTGGAGGGCCGATGCCCTACAGATTTTAACTCCAACTTGCCTCAACACACCTGCACGGATGTTTCTAGAAAGCCTAGTAAGAGCTTGATTAGCTAGCCCAGGCGTGTCTAATTGGGGTTGGAACTAAACTTTGCAGGACAACGGCCTTCCAGGACTGAGTTTGGGCACCCTTGATCTAGAGGAACAGGAATGGGCACCCCTGCTCTAATGAGTAGACTAAAGACCACAGCCTCTAGTGTCAGTGGCTAGAGCACCTTTTTTTAGATCAGAGGAGTGAGGTGTACCTGAATAGCACTTCACTAGCTGGACCCAGTTACATGAGCTCCAAACCCTACACCAGGGCTATTCAATTAGTTTGTCACGGGGGCCAGTTCATGAAAAGCATCCCAGACGAAGGGCCGGAGAGATATGACTTGCAATATAAATGATGACACAACTGCATTTAAGAGCCAATTATGTATTTTTGCTCCTTTAGACACCCACGTTGTATTTGTCTACATTAAAATGTTAATATATTGTATTTTGAAACTATATAATATCACTGCATTGTACAATAATTTTTTTTTAACAAACATTCAAATGTTGTATTTCACAGCACAACAAAATCAGTGTATAGCTGAAGTAGGCTTCTTCTACATTCAGATACTGGTTGTACGATTATATAGTGTGAAGAATAATCAGTGTTTCACAGTTATCAAGTGTAATGTAAATTTAAGCTTTATATTAGCAAGATTTAGATCTGGACATCCCTAACTAATATTAAAAAACCTTTAAAATGCATTTTCATTAGTAATAGTTTTTATGCTGTAGGTTTTTCTGTGCTTATAGGGCTACACAATTTAATTATGTGTGTGTTTATAAAGAGGAACGGGAGAAAATAATATAATAATAATTGTTATGAAGGTCGGCGCCAATATTTAGATTAACTGTTGTTATCATCTGCGTTCATACATACATAATCATTTTAATAATAGTTCGTCCAACATGTCTTTTGTTTACATTGCACTGAAAGCTAAGCACAACTCTCACCGTTACAGCATGAGATGTATTCTACTGCGTGCGCCTAAAGCCGCGAGCGCGTTGCTCCACTTGCGCCCGCATATTGGCATATATTCTTGCGACATAACAAAGACGTGATATGGGAACGGCCCGCGGCTATAGTTATTACAGTGTGCGTGCGTATTAGCTTCGGTGGACAAGCTCGGAACTTTAAACTAGCGCACAGTTGGCAACTTGGCGTAACTTTGTTCAGCAGTTTCGTTTCGTGCGGCAGAACAGAAATGCAGAAATGCGGCTTAGAGAAGCCTTTACGATTAATTAACATTGACGAATTAAAGCGCAGTTAATAGTGAAATCGGTTAATCGTTGCATCCCTAATACCAATATCAGTGCATTGTAAAAAAAAAAACATTTCTACAAACATATTCAAATGTATTCGGCTGCTCTCGCCACTGGTGACTCATGCTCTGCGCAGCTCATGCTGTATTGAACAGACGCACGTCACTTCATAACTATAGCGCCCGTTTTTTGACTTTACTAAATTTATTCTTGATGTCTTGGTCACACTATTTGGAGGGCCAGAACAAATTGCCTCAGGGGCCGGGTTTGGCCCGCGGGCCGCCAATTGAATAGCCCTGCCCTACACTTTCGCCACCAGTTAGAATCTGCGTAATACCATTGCACCTGATCACATTAGTGCCCTTTGTTTAGTCACGAGGCATTAAAAATTGGTGATAAAAGCAAGCAGAAGTTGTCCTGGTTCGCATGAGCCTTAAAATAACACAGAATAGTGTTCTTACATACCCTCAAGCAGCCTCATAGCAATGCGTTAAAGTCAATTTAAACTGAAACATCTTAGCAACACCCTAGCAACCAACAACAATTGCTGGGAATTGCTAATTGTTTGGAGTTGTCTGTGTTGACCTGAGTGTTCTTGGTTTGTCTTTGTTTTCCCGCAGGAGAACACATCACAGTGTGGCAGCGCTCAGTCTTTACACTGTCCATTGGCAATTCTGCTCTGGGTTCAGTTATTGTTGCTTTACCTCATTCTACGATCGTAATCCCACTGCCTTTAGCGTTCCGGTCCCCCTTCCGTACCATGCTCTGGATATCTCTCCTGACATCCTCCTGGTTTTCCGGCTCTCTGTCTCATCGTGAGGTGCATTCCAGCTGTGTGCCGTTATAGCAGAGCATGATGGGAAACATGTCTTAGTACCCCCCCTCAGAAAAAAAAAAACTGTCTTAAATAGTTTCATCTTTATATTTGGAAAAACATGACAAGAATCTTTCTGCTGCCGTGAAGTGTTTTTTGCTTGCCAAATCCAAAAACAGGAAAGGACCTGGCTTGTTTTTTTTTTTTGTTTTTTTTTCTAAAATACTGAAACATGAGACATTTTAACGGTTGTTATCACAATCTCGCATTGTGTTAGAGTCTTGCTTTGTTCTGAATTTAGTGCCAAACCCTGATGTTTGTGGATGTCCAAATGCTGGGGATGCGCAAGTTCTGTTCAAGTATTTCGTTCGAGGCTTTCTTGCCAAAAGAGAATGCCATATTATTGCAAACTTCTTCGTTTAGGGGAACAGAGATTTAGATTTCATTTAGTTCATTTACAGCTTTGTCGAATGTCTTAAGGACATATCTTGTGTATAAAAACTGCTGCCTGGTTTGTTACCCAACAGTGCCTTGGCGCACTTGTCCGAAAGGACCAACAATAGCACTGGAGGTGGATTTGACTGTCCCTGAATGAATGCTGGAGAAAGATGTAGTATTGAATGTTAACTTGACTTTGGTTTACGGTATAAAGCCCAATGTGTACTTCACGTTTTATATGACTGCTACTGTTAGCATACAGTGCGAGACATGAATTTTAGCATCAGAATAGTATTCTTGTGCTGTGCTTGCAACAAATGATTTTTGTAAAAACCGATCGCACATTCATTTTAAATTGTTTCTGTACTGCACAGTTTGTCCACAAGGTGTCACCACTGAATTTGGTTGTTCTTAAAATTCGTAAAAATTTAATTTAAAAACTTTAGAATTTTAAATATCTACAAGTTTAGTTCAAACAAAGGCAAATGAGTTTTTATCACTCATATCTTTTGAAGAGGAAAATTTCGGAAAGAGGACAGAAATGAATTGTACTAATGAAGCTGAATACTGGGTTGCGGCTGGAAGGGCATCCGCTACTTAAAACATATGGCGGAATAGTTGGTGGTTCATTCCGCTAGATTCAGTCCAAATGCGGAATAAATTATATGTGAAGATACAAAGTCAATGCAAATGCATGAATAGAGCTGAATTATTGTTGTGTGGTTTGAATAGTGTGCAACGCATTTGCCGTTAACTCGTAAAATTTGCCTCGAACGCTAGGTTTAAATAATTGAGCGCAAGCGTAAAATCCACCTACATTTACGTTTAGTTATTTGACATACACTTTTGTTTAAAGCAACGTACAATTGAGGAGAAAACTTGAGGGGAAAAAACATCCTGTGAGTAAACTAGAGCTAGTGACACTAATGTGCATATTTCGTAGATACCAAGCTATTAAATAGAGTATACTTTGGAAGATATTCAATTGTGCATGTACACTAAAGCTCTATAAGTTTACACTGCTGTTTACATAAACATGCTGTAAGTTATATCAGAACACCAGCAAATTTTTCACATGATTTTTTTTGCATTTCCTAGTTTGACCACAAGGTGAAGACTGGAGAGAAAAAGCACAGACAGTGGACAATGATGAATCTTTCAAATGTGCATGTGTCGAGCACAAATCAAATGAAGTATACTTTACAACAGAGTGTGCATATGCTAACTAGCATGTAAAAAAGAAACATGAAGTATACTTTGGGCTCAAGGGTGAATGTCACAAAACCTGGCGAAAGTTTGTACTGTATTTTACCCCAAAATCAAAATGGAAACGCATCACAAAGAAAAATGAAGCCTATTTTGAGGATCATAATGTTTCTAAAAAAGCACATTTTTACTTGGAAATACATTTTAAATTACGGTAGCATTTAGTATACTGCCTTAAACTGTGATTATTTAAATTATTAATTAAAAAGCACATATTATGCTGTCATTATAAGCCTATTTTGAGCACCATTAAAGTAATAATAATGATAAAGCACACGTTTGTTCACTATCGCGTTAGTGTAGTTTCGTTAATATAATGTGAATTTAAAAATCGTCAATTTTACTGTAAAATAGTAAAATTCAATGAGCCGAGTGCAACAAAATCTTTAAGCACATAAAAGATTTTCTGTTGATTTTGGGGTGATTTCTTGTGAGATTCGTCCAGTTGCGTTCAGTGTGGGTTTTTTATTACACATACCGATTCTTGTCTTTAGAAAGGCACTCAAATGGTTTCAACTTTTTTCCGATGTAAATACGGTTATTCCACACTGAGTTGATCTAGTGTGTTTTAATGAATGGAATGCAAGCTGATGTCTCGCCGTCCCGCTGCATGCTGGGAAAAAAAAACTACAAAAAACGCTTTTAAAAATTCGCATTGATTTCCGAACATTTTCCGAAAGGACAGTGGACCCTTAGAGGCAGTTGACGGACCAACTTTATCTCCTTACAGAGTCCGTCGATGCTATCAAAGGGTCAATATGTATTTATTTTTAAAGATACAGTATGTATATTGCTTGCGAAATGTATCAAGTGTACGTTTTCCGACGCTTTCATGCTTTTATTGAGATGTTTGGTTTTATTGCAGATGTTTAGTTGCTTTTCGCTGATTACGTATTACATTTCAAAGGTCGATTTAGACTAAACAAAATGAGTTAAACGTCTTTTTTTTTATTTTAAAAAAACATGGCCACACTAGTACTTCCAAATGAATCAGACTGGGATTCTTCTAAACTGGACTGAAGGGATTTGGCTTGACGTGTTTTGTATCGTAATGGCTTGAGCAATACTTTGAATTATGTCGACTAATGCAAGCGAGTGCTACCGAACTATAGTGTAAAGAGAGCATGAAATCAGTATCGAGCCGCTTTATTTGGATGACTTTGGTTCAGGCTTGTCTTTGAATATCGGCTCTATGTTTGTATGTAAGCTTTGAGCGTTCTAACAGTATTATTTAATGCCGATAAGAGTATTTATACTATCGTCTTTATGTAAAAATTCTTTCTGTGTTACATTGAATTTACTGATGTGAATAGGAATGTTTTCATTTTGTTTTGTTTTTGTTTGTTTCTTTTAATTTGGATGTTCTGCCGATGTTTGTTAACTATGTGAAAGGGATTTTTCTTCCCTTTCTGCGGTCTTCCATATCACTTCATTTTGTACAGATGGCACAAATTTATCAAGAAAGGCTAACTTTGTATCATACTGTGTCATTCACTTCTGGGAGATGTTTATATGAGAATTGGTGAGATAAAGACATTCATATTTTTCACGTCAATTGGGTATGGATGTTTATTTTATTATTTAGAAATATGTATGGTTGTTGATAAAGGAAAGTAGGTTTTTATTATTGCAAGCATCAAATTATATGATTGCTGATACAAGTTTAAAATTATTTCATTCATTATCTTTTAATTATATTAATATTTTTAAAATGACATGGAAAAATTCCTTAGAGATTTTGGTCCATATTGACATGATAGCATCACGCAGTTGCTGCAGTTTTGTCAGCTGCACATCCATGATCCAAATCTACCATTCCACCACATCCCAAAGGTGCTCTATTGGATTGAGATCTGGTGATTGTGGAGGCCATTTGAGTACAGTGAACTCATTGTCATGTTCATGAACCCAGTCTGAGATGATTTGCGCTTTATGACATGGAGCGTTATTCTGCTGGACACTGTGGTCATAAAGAGATGCTCAATTGGTATTAATGGGCCCAAAGTGTGCCAAGAAAATATCCCCCACATCATTACACCACCAGCAGCCTGAACCGTTGATACAAGGCAGTATGGATTATGCTTTCATGTTGTTGAAGCCAATTTCTGACCCTACCATCCAAATGTCGCAGCAGAAATGGAGACTCATCAGACCAGGCAACTCCAATCTTTCTCCAATCTTCTATTGTCCAATTTTGGTGAGCCTGTGCGAATTCTAGCCTCAGTTTCCTGTTCTTAGCTGATAGGAGTGTCCCCCGGTGTGGTCTTCTGCTGCTGTAGCCCATCCGCCTCAAGGCTGGATGTGTTGTGTGTTCAGAGATGCTCTTCTGCATACCTCGGTTGTAACAAGTGGTTATATGAGTTACTGTTGCCTTTCTATCAGCTGGAACCAGTCTGGCCATTCTCCTCTGACCTCTGACATCAACAAGGCATTTGTGCCCACAGAACTGACACTCACTGGATATTTTATCTTTCTCTGACCATTCTCTGTAAAACCCTAGAGATGGTTGTGTGTGAAAATCCCAGTAGATCAGCAGTTTCTGAAATACTCAGACCAGCCCATCTGGCACCAACAACCATGCAATGCTCAAAGTCACTTAAATCACCTTTCTTCCCCATTCTGATGCTTGGTTTGAACTGCAGCAGATCGTCTTGACCATGTCTACATGCCTAAATGCATTGAGTAGCTGCCATGTGATTGGCTGATTAGAAATTTGCATTAAGCAGTTAAACAGGTGTACCTAATAAAGTGGCCAGTAAGTGTCTATATATTTTTTTTTTCAATTTATATATGTGTATATATATATATATATATATATATATATATATATATATATATATATATATATATATATATATATATATATAATGTGTTTATATGTACATTTATTTGATTATAAAGTATTTCTTTCAGAGACAATAGGTGGTGTTACCTTCGCTTCATCATAGTTTTGGCTCTCATCTCATTGACCTGGGACTCTGCAGCATCAGCAGGACCTTCATCCTTGGTCTGTAAAGGTAAAAAGATTAAAACACAAACAAATCTGTCTTCTTCACAGATATGAAGTACCAGGTTGGTGAGTTTTTTCACTTTTCTTTTCCAACATTTAACAGCATCATATCTTTATTGTCATCTTGTGCATCGTTAAGTTGTACAAGGTGTTAACGGAAAGTAGAATAGAAAACAAACCGTCATGCAGTATAAGAATACAATATAACCGCATCATTGTATTTTGCTTTTGTTGTTGTACCCTATTTTATTTTTTTCTTTTGGAAGAAGTCTAATTCCTCTTAGTTTGGCAGGATTGTTTTTATATGTAAAAAGTTCAATAGTATTAGCTCCCTTAAGGATTTGTTTTTCAATTGTCTACAGAACAAACCACTGTTGTCCAATGACTTGCTAATTAGCATAGCTTGCCAGAGTAACCTATTTAACCTAGTTAAGTCTTTAAATGGTGCTTTAAGCTGAATACCAGCACCTTGCAAAATAACTAGTAAAATATTATGTACTGTCACCATGGCAATGACAAAAGGAATTACCTAGGTATTAGAAATTGGTTATTAGAAAGGATTACATTTAAAAATGTGTTGGGAAAAAAAAAATTCTCTCCATTTACCAACTCAAAACGAGAATTCAAATTTCACAAGAAGCCTAATTAGTCTTCAACTCTAAGTCCATCTGAAAAAGTTTCACCTATTGAGATCAGGGTTGAGGCATAGTGTGAGTTAAATCCACACTTTGCTGATGAAGCATTAGGAAGCCCTTGAGGAACAACAACGCTAACACATACTCTGCCATTGCTGTGTTTTTGTTCGTGCTTGCCTTTAATCTACACTTCCCCTAAACATTTACCATGCATGATGTCATCGTTTTTAAAGACTCATTTTCAGGTGTTTTAAATGAACACAACATTTTTAAAAATATATATATATATATATATAATTCTTTTTAGTCTATTTTCAGATTTAAAGTTGTGTCCCAGATTATGCACTTATGCACTATGCACTAATACACTCAACCCTGTAGTGTAGAGTTTAGTGTCTTTCCAAGTGAAACAGTAACCATTTCTCAAGCGGCAGTTAACGGTTAGGGAAATAAATAACCAAGCAACCAAAATGTACTCGGTGATTTTCGGGATCTGCCATAATCCAGTCCAAGACTAGACTGACACAGTTTCAATTTACTACAACTTCTATCTTAAGCTGCTTTGACACAATTTACATTGTAAAAGTGCTTTAGAAATAAAGACGAATTAAATAATCCCTCATGTGGAAGAATTTTGGTTTACCAATTCATAATAAATAAAGAAATCCAACTTCAGGGCCTGATAGCTCTTCCCCTTCCACTACATGAGTAAAACTATGAGCGTTGTGTGCATGAAATGTCCAACAATCCACACTTATGTTTAACGGTTGAATTAGTGCATCATCCGGGTATTTAGAGTGCACTTCTTATTAGAATTTCCAAGTTGAATGCATTACTTGCACTATTTATACTACAAGATGCCATAGAATAGTCCATACTTGTTCGATTTGGGATCTTTTGTCCCTATAATGCTGTTTTTTCTTGTAAACCAAAGGTGTCCAAACTCTGTCCTGGAGGGCCGGTGTCCTGCAAAGTTTAGTTCCAACCCCAATCAGACACACTTGGGCTATAGCTAATCAAACTCTTGCTAGGCTTTCTAGAAACGTCCTTGCAGCTGTGTTGAGGCAAGTTGGAGCTAAAATCTGCAGGACACCGGTCCTCCAGGACCAAGTTTAGACACCCCTAGTGTAAAAAAAAGAAGCCAAAAATCATAAAAAATTTTGTCTGAAAATGTTGCCGTGTAAACAGCCCTTAAAATCCTAAACTTTTTTTGCTGGTGTGTGTTTCACCATCTCTACTTTGGCCAAGGTGAGCTCTGGGTCATCAATATCTCTCTTTAGCTCACAGTGTTCATCCTCCAATCTCCTCTTTTTTGGCAGTCGCTTTAGCATTGATTTCCTCCTCAAATCTCTCTGCTGTCTCTGAGAGATTGGCCTTGAGCTGGATCACACTCTTGATGAGTCCTTCACTTCGCCTTTAGGGCCAGATCCAGTCTTCTTCAGAAGAGGCTTGATCTTTAAAGTGTACTGCACCTCCTATAGTGTATACTTGGAGTGTTCACATTTGTACTTGGGTCAACATCAGTGGAGTCCAGAGTTTCTTTGAAGCGCTCTTGAGGTTATTGAACTGACCCTCTGGAATAATGTGCTTTCATTTCATACTTTTTATTGCAGAGTGAAACTTGCACAGGATTGTGCTTCTTCAACACTTCTGCTGGGGAAACCTTTCTATTGACCTTAGTCTGCAGTGCAGAAGTGCGCTCGTTTTAGCAAATATTTTAGAATTTCTGATTAAGTCGCCTATGGGAGAAATGACTAGGAATAATAAACGGCAGAAAACAGTCAAACTACTTGCTCTACAAACAAATCTGTTCATGACTATACATAAAAAGTAGAATAATGTAATAAGAAAATATCAGTGTGCAACATCAAGCAGGATGACTAACCGTCTAAAAATCGAGCCAAAAAGATATAAATTGGCTGTGCCCGCTCGTACATCGAGAATAAGATCAATAGGTTCTGTTACAAAGCATCGCCCCTGAGGTAATCAACTCTAAATCATATCTAAAATTAAAATGACCACCAGCTTCCAAGAAACTGATGCATTAGACACTTCAGGGATGGAGTTTACTTTGAGTCTTGGGCATGTTGGGAGTCAGTTTGACCAGGTTGTCATGTGGGATTAGTAATTAGCAGTGGTGGATAGAGTACTTTTGATTGGATGGGAATCGAGCAGATCTGATTATTCTACTTAGCCAATCACTATAGACAGGGAAAAAAATAAACATATAAAGTAGTGACTGCAGGTTGAAGGAAAATAATGCTGTGGTCAAGAAGCTAAAAATGTACACTCCTTAAAGTCAACGTGAATCGAAAGTTAGAATTTTTTTCCGGTATCATGACATACATTTACTTAAAACAGTCCTGAAAAAAGCAAAAAAATGTAGGGCGGTGCATGATTTTGTTCTTTGGCCACTGATTGGATTGTTGAAAGACAGGCATTGCTAACAAAATAAAGGAAGATTGACGAATGGACTAATTCAGAGCAAAAACGAGACAACCACTGATAGCCCCGCCCTAAATGACAGATAATCACGCCACAAAGTACTGATAGCTCCACTCAATGACCAAAAGCTCGGCCCTAAGTGACTGATAACTCCACCTTAATAACTGATAGCCCCGCCCCAAAATGACTGATAGCTCCACCCAAATTGCTGATAGCCCTTCCTAAAGGACTGATAGCTCCACCCTAAGGGCATTCCATGTGACGAGAAGTGAAGAAAAGTCATTATGAGGGGGGAAGAGAAGGTTATGACATTTGATTTAAAGTTTATGAGGGCTAATTAACTATTACAACATAATAATGTGCACAGATTCATTGTTTATAACAAGAACTGCTATGAAATAAGTAAAGTAGATTTTATGGCGACTAACTGTCATCCCACATTTAAAATTCACACTTGAAAATAATGAGTGATATATGCATATAATTCATTGTTTGTCAAGATAAGTTCAGGATTAGATTTAGATGTTGATCAGCTGTAAATGTACTAAACAAATTACAGGACAGGTCAAACTATATATTAAAATACAATCCATGCATAAAACTACTCAATTACAGTAATTTGAGTATTTGTAATCTGATACTTCGTTCGCTGGTTCAAGCCCCAGCTGGGTCAGTTCTGTGTGGAGTTTGCATGTTCTCCCTGTGTTGGTGTGGGTTTCCTCTGGGTGCTCCGGTTTCCCAGTACTGGGTTGCAGCTGAAAGGGCATCCGCAGTATAAAACATATGCTGGATAAGTTGGTGGTTTATTCCACAAAAACAGAAAGTGATTAAAAACTGCTTAAAACCATGAAATCCATCTTTTTTTTTAAAATAATAACATTATATGCAGTTTTTAACAAATTTCAAGGGAAAAGCAAGTGATTTTGAAAGTTTTTGTTTGAAAGCATTGCTCACAAAATGAAGGAAGATTGACGAATGGACTAATTCAGAGCAAAAACGAGACAACCACTGTGGCGACCCCTGATAAATAAAGGGACTAAGCCGAAGGAAAATGAATGAATGAATCAACATTGCAGTCCTATAAGACACAGATTGGAAGAAACCACTTTTTTTTTTTTTACTCTGTGACAAATAATAAACAACATTTTTCTATCATGTTCCTACGGTGTGTCAAAACTTGTAGCAAGTAAACTAGGAAGTGGGCCATTTACTTTTATCAGAATGTCTTACAGGCTTTATTTTGAAAGCTAGTAGGTTAAGTGTGTATTTGTGGCTCTGTTTTGCCTTTGGTCACAAACTCATGTCTGACCTTTACTCAGGAGCAGTGCAATGCTTTTAGATTCTCTGTAATGTTGAGGATCATACCTGTAGGTGATTTATTAGTACAGCTCTTTTTATATGAGCAAAACAGACTTTAGAGAAGTGCCTGTATTGTTTCCTGCTCTGTTCCCTCATAAAAAATACTGCAGTAATTTATCGTAAAAGTGTTTTTGACATAAAGTGTATTAGTAAATTAAATTTAAAAGTGTTTGTTAATAAATGTTACAGCATACTGTGGTATTAACTATTTTCAACGGATAAACTGTAATAAATACTGTAATATACTTTCAGTTTTATTACAGTAAACTGTGGTGTTTTGAAGTAATGCACCCTATATTCATTTGTCATGAAAATACCCTACATCATTGTCTCTTATTCATTTGTTGTATTACTATAGCATCTATAAATTTACCACAAAATTCATTCATTTTCCCTCGGCTTAGTCTCTATTTCAGATGTCACCACAGTGGAATGAACCGCCAACTAATCCAGCATGTTTGCCACAGCAGATGCCCTTCCAGCCTCAACCCAGTACTAGGAAATTACCACAACAGATTAATTCAAGTGCTTTACTATAGTATTGTTTAAAATAGTATTACATGGGTCGTATGTAAATAAAAAAAATGAATACAGATTTGTCTTATGTTTATTTGTAGAAACTCCTTTGTGTTATTCATATTCACATATAGGCCTATTTATTTCATTCATTCATTTTCTTTTAGCCTTAGTCCCTTTATTAATCCTGGGTCGCCACAGCGGAATGAACCGCCAACTTATCCAACATGATTTTACGCAGCGGATGCCCCTCCAGCCGCAACTTATCTCTGGGAAGCATCCACACACACTCATTCACACTCATACACTTCGGACAATTTAGCCTACCCAATTTACCTGTACCGCATGTCTTTGGATTGTTTGGGAAACCGGAGCACCCGGAGGAAACCCACGCGAACGCAGGAAGAACATGCAAACTCCACACAAAAACTCCAACTGACCCAGCCGAGGCTCGAACCAGCCACCTTCTTGCTGTGAGGCGACAGCACTACCTACTGCGCCACTGCATCACCACCTATTTATTTTAATTTGTTTATTAATTTCTTATTGCTTATTAATTCACGTTTCTTCCAGAATGTGGCTTATCCCTATATTCATACATTTTCTTTTTGGCTTATAGTCCCTTCATTAATCTGGGGTCGCCACAGTGGAACGAACCGCCAACTTATCCAGCATATGTTTATATATATATATATATATATATATATATATATATATATATATATATATATATATATATATATATATATATATATATATATATATATATGCAAATAAATGCGAAACATGTATTTCCTCTGACCTTGTTGACTTGAGGTAATTATTATTTTTTAAGGTTTTTTGGGATTTTCATAAGCCTGCACCTGCAGATGATTTGCGGCAATGTTTTGATCCTCAAGCGACCCCTGGTGGACATACGAGTATAGATTTTTTTCGACTTTATTTATTTTAAGGAGTCCATATTACAATGTAAATATACATTTTAAGTATTGAGTAATAAAATAAATAAGAATATGTACTTACTATGTGATTAAGGTTTCGTTAAGGGTTAACCAAGTGCTTGTAATATAATGTTGTCATAAATAATGTTGTTAAAAATAATAATTACCTCAAATCAACGAGGTCAGAGGAAATACATATTTCACATTTATTTGCATATATATATAAACATATGCTGGATAAGTTGGCGGTCGAGGTTTTTTAATTCTTCACTTTTGTCAGTTGGTGAAGTTTTTTCTCACCTGTTGCCACTGGCTTGCATGGTTCAGGATCTGTAGAGCTGTGCATTGATGCATTTGCTCTTCAGTGTTTGGCCTCTCAGTAGTGATTATTAACCCACACTGAACTGAGCTAAACTGAACTGAAACACTGAAAACTGAACCGACACTGTTTCAAATTACTATAATCTTCTATGTGAAGCTGCTTTGACACAATCTACATTGTAAAAGCGCTATAGAAATAAAGGTGAATTGAATTTAATTGAATGTGCCTACTAGGTAAATAAAAGTGTTACAGATTATTATTATTATTTTTTTAGAATGTCTTCTTCTAGTTTAGCCATCTGTGTTTTACCTTCTGATCAAAGATGGTATCTGTTTACATTCATTCCTGCACCAGATGTTCAGCTAGTGTAAATGGTGCAATATGAATAAGTCATGATTGTAATACTGCTTATCACAGCAATATTTGATTTTACAAACATTTTCTCATGAAATCCTCATAATATAAGGGACATTCCACTAGAAATGTACATTTTCACTTATAAAAATTGTGACAGGGCCTGACCTTTAGATTGTCATCCTCAAAAGATCAAACTAAAACAAGCTTAAAATCATACAATTCAATGATAGAACACATCATCGATCATTGTCAATTTCTCTATCAAATGATGTCACTTTTGAGTCAGACTTAAAGATGTATTGCACACATTCCCCCGGTTTCACAAACAAGGTTTAAGGCTAGTCAAGATTAAATTGCATGTTTGAGCTGTCTCAACTCAAAATAACTTGCAGTGAGATGTCTTAAAATACATCAGTGTCATTTTTTTGTCTCCAGGTGCACACTAGTAATATATTTTTCTATGGCCATTTTATAAATGTGGCTTAAATAGCCTAATTTAACTAAGGCCTAGTCCTGGCTTAATCTAAGCGCTGTTTGTGAAACTGGGCCATAGTGTGTTAAATTTAATGCAAATGTGACAGAAATTGTACATTTATTTGTATCATATATTTGTAGTATTTATTTGTAGAATTTATAATTTCATGTTTTTAATCAATCGATGTAAATAACAACTTAACTTTTTTTTCTAAATAACATTTTTTTAGCAATACCAAACTATTAAATTTGTAGGTTCAAAAGGACAATAACATGATTTGCACATTTGCAAAGTGTTTTTAATAAAGAAAAAAATCTGAAAGCCAAATGAATGACATATTCCTTTACAGAACAACTCACAGAAATCAACCATCAGGCTATTTTAGAAATCTTTGGGATGAAATACGTTTTATTCACTCTATTTATGTTTTTATTTCAGGGACAGCTCATGTACGTTTCTGGTAGAAAGTCCCATAAAACATTTGCTCACTGGCTGAATCTTTATGTAACGAAATTTTAAAGCAGCTATTTTAGGCATGATTTAGACACACCATTTGACATCTTGAAGGAATATCCTGCATTTGAAAAGAACAATGAAGCTGTGTGAATAAGAATGCGCAATTAACAGTAGTTATATTAAACTAATGAAAGCTATTTAATTATTTGTTTTAATCATAAGAAACTCCGTCTGGAACATCACGTCGTTTAGCGGCTGCTTACGCGTCCATCTGTAACATCGCGAGACTTGTGTCAGTGTGACGCGAGAGACGAGCGGGGGCAGGAAGTGGAGTGTGAGATGGACGGTGTCGGTTTATGTGCTAACAACAAACAGAAACAAAATCAAATGCTGCCGAATAAAATGCGAGGCGAATTTACCAGAAACCAGAGGAAAGACTCCGAGGTAAGAGTCAAACGGATATGTTTATGTCCTTTTGGACTGTACATTCGGTATAACGGATGCGGTCTGTTTTGACAGAGCAGTGTTAGCATAAACATCCAAAACATGAGAGGATTCATTAAACAAACAAGGTCGAAATATAAAATAAAGATCATTAATCAACGACTTTAATACAGTTGCAAATAACCAATGTGTAGTAGTTAAACTTTTAAAATGATCAACAGTTAATGTCCATTATTGATAGAGACGTTGGATGATTGACAAACAAAATCTGTTGTGTTTGTGATTGAGATTAACGTTAACGTGATTAACGTTAAAGTTGGATTTATATTCGCACATTCGTTCAGTGACACACTCCCTATATTGTTTACCATGGTACTTTGAATATTTGCTCTGAAGTCACATGCAATATGACATGGAGGTAAAGTTGGTTTTATATTCGCACATTCAGACTTTCCCCTTAATAATATAATTTCATAAACGTATTATTTGCAAACTCTAAATAGCGAAATCATATTAATAGCCAATTACTATCAAACTACAACATTGTTCACAGTCAAAAAACAGTGTAAGTGTTGTTTTGAAGTCATACTTGCATGCTCATTTCGATCGAATATTCTAATTTCTAAGTAACATAGTAAACAATATATATACTTCTAAATGAACGAATGTGCGAATATAAAACCAACTTTACCTTATCAATATGACTTCAAAACAAGATTATTACGATTAAATTGACTGTAAACAATGTTGTACTTTGATAGTCGTTGGCTGCTAATATGATTTCACATCGGGGTAAAGTTGCTTTTATATTCGTGCATTAGAACTTTATCCATGATAATATAAGTTCACAAAAGTGTTATTTTGAAATTCTAAATAGGGAAATCATATTAGCAGCCAATGACTATCAAAGTACACCATTATTCACAATCAATTAAATGTTGTTTAGAAGTCATACTTGCGTGTTTTTTTACACCAAATATTCAATGTACCATGGTAAACAATATAGGGAGTGTGCGAACAATATAGGGAATGTGCGAATATAAAACCAACTTTAGCTCAATTAATTTCACTATTTAGAATTTGCAAAAAATACTTTTCTGAAATTATATTATCAAGTCCCAGTGTGTGAATATAAAACCAACTTTTCCCCCAATGTGTTTGTGTTCTCAGGGTTTATCAGAAGCTCCTGATCTGGAGTTTGAATATTCAGATGCTGATAAATGGACAGCCGAACTGTCAGGTGTGATTTACTTGTGTCTACTGTAATAATGCAACATAAAACTCAAACAGCCTTTATTATCTTGATTGTTCAGACTACATTAACCTGTTAAATTTTCTGTATAAAATTCTGTTTGCAGAGTTATACAGTTACACAGAGGGACCAGAGTTTCTACTCAACAGAAAATGCTTCGAAGATGACTTCCACACTCATTGTAAGTGCTGATCATTTTTTAAATTATTATTATTGCTTGAGTGTTTCATAGTTAAGCACGTTCAGTTTTCATTATTGCTTTGGACCTACAAGACACATTTTTGACTTTTACTAGGTGATCAGAAAATATTGAAATATGTCACCTAATGGAGTTTGGGTTATCTGCTTATGTCAACTTTTGCTTGCTTAGTTGGTGTTAAAAACAAATTAACATTTAAAATTCCCTGTTATGTTTTATAATTTGTTCTGTTTGTGATTGTAAATGTCCTGCAAAATGCATGTTAAATAGTTTTTGTCTCTTTTTTTGTTTTGTTTTGTTTGTTTTTGCTATGAAAGATAGCACTTTGCATTAAGGTAAAGTTGGTTTTATATTCTCACATTCAGACTTTCTCCTTAATAGTATAATTTCAGAATTGTACTCTAAATAAATTCTAAATAGGGAAATCATATTAGCAGCCAATCACTGTCAAAGTACAACATTGTTCATAATCAATTAAATAGTGCTTATGTTGTTTTCAAGTCATACTTGCATGTGGTTTCAGACCGAATATTCAAAGTACCATGGTAAAAAAAAAAATATAGGAAGCATGTTACACATTGTCATTGAACGAATGTGTGAATATAAAACCAACTTAACCTCAATGCACTTTGCCAGTGCTTCCACTGCATGAGGACCCAAGCTAGATAGAACAAAACCATTATTGTTCATATCACTGTATTTACAAGTGCTGAAGAAGCATCTGAAGCAGGAATTCTGATATGGTGATGGGCATTAATTAGATTTTTAACATGGGCTGTATGTTGACCTATAACTGTCTGATTTTGACCAATCAGGGGTGCGTTTCCCAAACAACGACGTAACTCGCGGCTGAACTATCATAGTGCGATGCATCGTTTGGCAAAAGAACTATGTAGTGACGAGTGTTTCCCAAAACCCATAGTTTCTCTGTCGCAGATCCATCACTTGAACTACGTTAGTTATGACGCAAAACGGCCATAATGATGCTCTAAACGGGGTGGAGAACCTTCTTCAGAGAACAACCCCATCATTTATTTGCGCAAATTATATTGTTTTACACAAACACGCATTTAAAATAAAATCCAATATTAGTTTTGGTAAAAACATGCACTCGTTTTCCATATTAATTAAAATATATGTAAATGGAACATATAGGGCCTGTGTTTGCTTTACTAATATTATTGAGAAGTTGAACATTACATATTCTATTCTATAACATAAAATCACTTACAAAAGCTAACACTATTCTAATATCATATATGAATCATATATTTAAATAAATAATGAGGCGATTTATTATAAATATATTTACTTTAATAATAATATTAATGATGATTATGATGATTATTATTATTACCATTATTATTATTTAGGATATTGTTTATTTATTATAAAAAAAAAATACAATTTCACATGCAAACCACAGCAGAAAGTTCTAACCAACAGACCCATGTCATATACAGTAGAGAAACTTAATAAATAACCCACTATAAAATAAAAGAATTAACGTATGCTATGTTTTTTATTTTCACAAGCTTTGGAGACGTACTGTAACATAATTTCCGCTTTTAAATATACCTATAGCTTTCGCCATGAGGCTGTGTTCAAAATGATATCAATGTTTTCAAAGTGCACTGCGAAGGGAGCACAATTGTAAACATGAAGATCGCTAAAACTGAACTGTAAAAATACTTTGAAAGCAAATTACACCCAAGAGAGATTAGCTTAATGCTTTTTTATTTTTAATAATTCCAGCTTTGAATGTTAGAATGTTCTAAATGAATAGGGCATAGGGGGGATAAGTGGGAATAGAACACAGCCAGGAACTATGCTTTTAACTACAGCTCCAGAGGTGTCGTTTCAAGAGCTTAAGTTTGCGACGCAGTTTGCGAATGTTCGTTGGAGCGATGGATTTGGGAAACGGCAAATCAAAGAACTATGTTTGTAACGACGGAACTTGCGACCTTAGTTGGCTAACGATGGTTTTGGGAAACGCACCCCAGAGCAGATATCAGTCTTAGAAGGGTGGAGTTTTGATTGAATGACTTTTTTAGACACTATGAGAAAAGAGCTGATGATGCAATGTGTGTATGAGGGGGAAAAGTATTTTGTTTTTTATCTTGCATGTAAATCTGTTGTAGGAAAAAAAAAATTAAGGAAACATTCGAATGGATCCAATAAAAACTAATTTGTCTATCATTACTGATCCTTCACTTGTTCTAAACCTATGAGTTTATTTTTCTGTTGAACGCAAGTGAAGATATTTTGAAAAAATGTTGGAAAGCAGTAGACATCAATTCATTTTTTTCTCCTAATAAAGAAATAAAGAATCCATTGTCCAGCATTCTTCAGAATATCTTTTATTTGTATGTAAAAAAAACTAAAGGATTGGAACATGTTGAGGGTAATCAGGGTGTCTTATAAAGGCTTAAAATGGTAATGTTAATAAATGTTAATTCAAAAACTAAATTTTAGGCCTTAAAAGTCTTAAATTCACTGAAATATTGTCTTGAATTATTTTAAATGGGTTTAATTTTCCTTTGTAAAGTTATCCAATCGATCCAAACAATGTATCTCAATAAAACTTTTAGCAAAACTCTATTTATAATTTATATTTTAACAGTCTGCTAGGTTTGACACATAGGGTCTACGAGGGTCTGCTTGTTTTGACACATTATTTGAAATATGTGGTTAAGAAATAAATTAGAATTCGTTTTTTGTTTTTTTAATAGAACAAGTAATTTTACCTTAGCCTTTATCCCTATATAAGTCTGAAATTTCATTCTTAATGGTTTTAAAGAGGTCTTAAAAAGCCTTACATTTGGCTGTAAAAAAAGTTGAAAACTTGCTTAGTATATTGGGCCCACTTTACAATGTTCATTAGTTATTGTTAGTTAATGCATTTACTAACAGAACAAACAATGAACAATACATTTACTACAGCATTTGTTCATGTTATTTACGTTAGTTAATGAATATACAGTTGTTCATTGTTAGTTCATGTTAATTCACGGTGCATTAACTAATCTTAACAAGCGTAAACTTGGATGTTAATAATGCATTAGTGAATGTTGAATTATGATTAATAAATGCTGTACAAGTGTTGTTCATGATTAGTTCATGTTAGTAAATGCATTAACTAATGAACCTTATTGTAAAATGTTACCAGTATAGGAGTATAGGCACTTCAATAAATCAAACTGCAGAATTTCAATTCTTACATTTGAAGAAGTGCAGAAAGCAGTAAAGAATTAATCAGAAAAGCAAATGTTTTTTGTGCAGTGCCTGATCAGAAGTGGACCGAGCTGGATTCGGTTCAGCGCAGAGCTCATGCCATGCGTCTGCTGGACGGACTGGATGTCATCGGGAGAGAACGACGCTTAAAAGTGGCCCGAGCCATCCTGTACATGGCTCAAGGTGAACTGCTCTTCATCATTTTCATTTCTGCATTGATTTGATTACAAAACAGCTCAAAAGTTGGCACACCACAGCTCCAAAAATAGCCAAAACTTCTCACTCATTCGATTGTATAAACACTGATGTTACAATGTTTAGTTTTAAATGTGTGCTTATATCTGCAGTTTACTTAAAGCCTTAAAGACTTTTTCTCAGTCTTTTCTCTTCTTCTTATCACTGGTAAAGCAGTGAAGACATACATCATGACCCTTTTTAGTGTATTTTATCTGAAAATTACAAGCAAACTTGGCACAATGTGGCATAATATTAGCATTATGTATCCCTAGTTGTGCTGCGTTTGCTGTAGGAACAGATAGAGCACCAGTAGGGGGAGCAAACAGATTACATCATCAAGAATAACAGCGACCCCCAGGGTCTAGAATAGACTGTTTTGAATAACGTAAACATGTTGTGTTTGTTTTCTACATATTTCAGAAAGAAGCATCATTTACATTATTTTAAGGCATACAAGTCTCATAAAAATATATATAAAAAAATATATATATATTATATATATATATAAATTTATAGCAAAAAAGCTATTTTTGGAGCACACTTTGAGTTTTTGAGCTTGTATTGAAATATTGAGCTTTTTTTTTTTTTTTTTAAGATGTGGAGCTTTTTTTTTGCTTTTCTGATGTGTGCCCATGGACTGTATTTTCATATTGAATCAATTGAAAAGCCAGCATTATTGATCTCTGAACGGTTTGTTTTCAGGAACGTTCGGCGAGTGTTCTTCGGAACTGGAGGTCCAGCACTGGATGAGGTATAACGTCTTCCTGCTGCTGGACGTGGGAGCGTTTACCGCACTGGTGGAGCTGCTCAACATGGAGATCGAGTGAGATGAACTGCACAGATTAGATATAATATTCATATTAGACATCTGTGAGCTTACATAATGCTTATCTGTGTTATTGTCTTTCAGTAACAGTGCAGCGTGCAGCAGCGCTGTCAGGAAACCTGCTATTTCATTGGCTGACAGCACCGACCTTAGGTACAACACCATGTGTTACGTGCTAGCCAGTAGTCAACTAGATAGGGATGTTTATTATAGTGATGTATATTGTTTGTAATGTATATTTAAAAAGCCATTGCTTTTTAATATAACTCTACTTATTTTTGTTACATTTAATAGTCTAAGCATCAACATTTTCAGATGTAAAATTATTGTTTCTTATTTATAAACTTTTTTAATGTAATATTTTACCATTTACTTGAAGGTTTTTTTGTGGACTTAAGGACCTATTTTTTGCTGTATTACACATTTAATTTATTTAAATAAAAGATAAGTTAACATGTATACATATCTTGTGTTATATGAATTTTATAATATATTTAGTCACAATTTTTTTAAACAATTTACAAAGTCTCTGAAATGTATTAATTTGTGAAATTACCTATTAATTTATTAGGCAAAACTTATTTAATCAAGATTGAACATTTGAAATAAATGAACATACATTACATTAATTTTATTGTACTATTAATTATTTAATGTTGATTGTGTAGTTTTGCGGTACGTTTATGCAATTTTTATTATTTATTTGTCATTTCTAATAAATTTTTTATTAATAGAACATTTTATTTACATATTTATTATTTCATTTTACTATTTATATTTTTAAGAGACATTCCTAGTCCACAAATCCTCTGCAATCGTGTGTTTTTAGGGTGTTGCTGAACATCATGTATCTGATGGTGGAAACCATCCAGCGTGAAGAACCCACAGACAGCCCAGAGTGGAGGACCATAAGAGAAACCTTCAAATCTGAACTCGGTCAGTGTGCGTTTCATGAGATCTCCTGGAAAATTATGCTTTATTTGGCAGTTTGAACGAATAAAATATCTCGGTCGTGTCCTGCCAGGTTCTCCTCTCTATAACCATGAGCCGGTCTCTGTTATGCTGTTTGGGATGGTGACCAAGTTCTGCAGTGGCCACGCGCCCCATTTCCCCATGAAGAAGGTCCTGCTGCTGCTCTGGAAGACCATCCTGGTGAGAATCATGAGCTGTTACTGTGTTAGTTCAGCTCATATTTAGGTCCGACAAACTAGTTTTGCCTGAGAGCTGGTTTTAAAGAATTGATTTTAAAAACACAGGGGGGGATTTTTAAGGTCACGGCATGACAGACAACCAGATACATATGACTGTGGATGTAAGTATAGGGAAATCAACATATTCACTGTTTATTTTATATTGCTTTATTAAGCGGTTGTTATCTCGGGATAACATACCTTGGAATGTCGCGACTGACCAATTAGAATTGAGTATTTTAGACAGCTGTGTAATAAGAAAAGATAATAGCTGTTGATTGAAGCCGTCTAAACATGTAGTGTATTTTCAAAATCAAAATTAACTTACATTTTTTAAAATGCTTTAACATATTCAGAACAGAAAAGAATAATAAAACTCAAATGTAACATGAATAAATTAGTGTCATTCATAATATGTACTTTAAAAAAAAAATAATTATAAAAATCAATCCTAAATTAAATGAATTATATTGAAAGTGAATTTAGTGACAAAAGAAAATTGCGGCACAAACCTTCAATTCTCTTTCATTCTGTGCAAATCCAAATGAATGTGTGGCAGTTCACTCGTCTTCAAGATTATGTCTATCAATTAACCAATCAAGTTAATCATTTCATTCTAAATAGAGCTATTCAAGTCATCTGCCGAAATTGTAATCATATTGCAATATAAATCACAGCAAAATAAAATATCGCAATGTCAGCTTTTTCCAATATCGTGCAGCCCTATGTATAACCACTAATTAACAGTTAATATCTTAATAATATCCAGGTAATAAGCCAGTAGTTAATATCATGAATTGTGATTTTAAACTAAAGTGTTACCCATGGTTTTGTAAATAAATGTACCCAAAAATATTGAAACAGAATTAGCATAATATTAATGTATTTCCTTCATCTTTGTGTGTTTGCTTCTCCATCACAGTTCACTCTGGGAGGGTTTGAGCAGTTGCAGTCCTGTAAGATCTCTGGACGGGCAGCTCTGGGTCTCCCTCCTTTGCCGGAGGACAGCATTCGGGTGGTGCGGAGTATGAGAGCTGCATCTCCACCCGCGTCTGCCTCTGACCTCATCGAACAACAACAGAGACGTGCCAGGAGGGAACACAAGGTCACCACATCACAAACATTTCAGAAAGCAATAAATAGTGCTGGGAAACAAGTCATCGCATCCAAAATATGCGTCTGTATTTACATAATATGTGTGTGTGAAATGTATATTTGTTAATTATATGTAAATACCAACATGCATGTTTATATTTGAGGATTATTATTATTAAGATATTAATATTATTATTTATAAGGTAGTCATATATAATGGCAATTTTATATAAATATTGTAACAAGTAAATATTTATTATTTATATATTTTTGTGTGTGTATATATATATATATATATATATAGTTGAAGTCAGAATTATTAGCCCCCTCTGTTTATTTTTTTCCCCAATTTCTGTTTAACGGAGAGCAGATTTTTTCAGCACGTTTCTAAACAATAGTTTTAATAACTCATCTCTAATAACTGATTTATTTTATCTTTGCCATGATGACAGTAAATAATATTTGACTAGATATTTTTCAAGACACTTCTATACAGCTTAAAGTGACATTTAAAGACTTAACTAGATTAATTAAAATGGTAAAAAAAGAAAGAAAAACTGCTTTTATTCTAGCCAAAATAAAGCAAATAAGACTTTCTCCAGAAGAAAAAAATATTACAGGAAATACTGCGAAAAATTCTTTGCTCTATGAAACATTTGGGAAATATTTGAACAAGAAAGTTCACAGGAGAATAAATTATTTTGACTTCAACTGTACAGTATTGCTTCCCACACAGTCTTTACTTGGGTGGGCCGTCCAGGTATATTAACTTTATATTTAGTGACACTTTATTTTACTATTATTAACATCTTTTTCACTTTTCGTATCCGCTCAATATAACCAAACATTCGCGATTAAGTAGTATTTTCTCTCATTTACCAGTTTCGTTCTTTGTCCGCGAGACCTGTCAGCAAACGTGCAGACAGTTTTACGTGCTCTTCAGACCGAAGAGATGTGCATTTTTGGGACTTAAAAAACTGTCCGTAATCTCGTAAAATGTCTTGGATTCAACTTTTGCTTTCGCTTTCTAAAGCTCGTATGCATTTTGCATTACTCTTTTATTAAAGAATACTTTCCGCCTGGTTTCACAGCTGACAGCGCACACACAGCCGCGATACCAAGAGAAAAAGTAAATAATATTCATTAATCTAAACGACTCAGAAAAACAAGACGAAATGACATCTAAACTGGCTGCAAAATATATGTACACCATTAGAAATGTTTAATCAATGCTTTTTGCCTTATTTTAAAAAAAAATCTACTCGTTTTAATCTTGCAATTATGATCATTTTAGAGATATTGTCTGTTTTTATTCACTTTTTCTGTCATTTATTTCTCATTTGCTGATTATTTTATTAATTTGATGATGTTAATATATTACACAGGCTGTTTTATATACATATCTAAAATGCTTTGGCATTCAAATTTGCTTTGAACTTGAAAGAGAGAAGCAGAATTTACCTGTCTGGCTGCACATCACTCCTGAATAGCATAATATTATTTAAAATATATAAGTATTTCTTTTTTATTTCAGTCTTTTTTTTTTTTTTACTTTAACCCGCTGAAAAGAAACAGTGTCATAATAAATACAATTATTATTAAAAATGAAATTAAGTTTTACTTGTCGCATATAGTTAACTATTTATGTGATGTGGGTAAATGGTGTGTTTCAATCCGGCTACCACTGCAAGTATATTTCAAACCTGTGGGAAGCACTGTAATTGTATGTATTAAATACAAAAACATGTTTAAAAAAAAGAAGGTTGCTGGTTCGAGCCTTGGCTGGGTCAGTAGACATTTCTGTGTAGTTTGCATGTTCTCCCCGTGTTGGCGTGGGTTTCCCCCAAAATTGTCCGTGTATGTGTGTATATGAGAGTGTATGGATGTTTCCCAGTGATGAGTTGCAGCTGGAAGGGCATCCGCTGCTTAAAACATATGCTGGAAAAGTTGGCAGTTCATTCCGCTGTGGTGACCCCAAATTAATAAAGGGACTAAGCTGAAAAGAATATGAATGAATGAATTAATATAGACATCAAAAAACAAACTTTTATTTTGGAGGTATTGTATCACTTCACAGCTCTAGTTATGTATAAAAATACAAATTATTTACACATTTTTTTCTCTCCAGGCTCTCATAAAGCAAGACAATCTGGACACATTTAATGAGAAGGATCCATATAAGGCGGATGATTCTCATGAAGATGAGGAGGAAAACGATGATAATGACAACTCTCTGGAGGCGGAGCCTTTCCCTCTGGAGCGTGATGAGGTCATGCCTCCGCCCATCCCTCATCCACCTACAGAGAGAGTGTGTTTTCCTAAAGGCCTGCCCTGGGCTCCTAAAGTCAGGTACTTAATTCAGTTTAGTGTGCTTCAGCTGATGCTTTCCTCAAGTGCAAACTCATATCTGTTTTTTTTAACAGGGAGAAAGACATTGAGAGCTTCCTGGAGTCCAGCAGGAGTAAATTCATCGGTTACACGCTGGGGAAGTAAGTGAGTTCGTTTCATGATGCTGGATTGTTTATTTGCTGAGAGCTGCAGTGATGATTGAGTGTGTGTATTTGTGTTGCAGTGATACAGATACTGTGGTCGGTTTGCCCAGGCCCATACATGAAAGCATCAAGACTCTCAAACAGGTAGTTAGTCATTTACCTCAACATTGACTGATTAACATAACTCCACCCCTGCTTGCTCATTTACACTTTTAAAACAAAATGAAATAATTATATTGAATTTATTTATATATATATATATATATATATATATATATATATATATATATATATATATATATATATATATATATATATATATATATATATATATATATATATATATATATATATATAAAGAATTATAACACAAATAAAATTATAATTTTTTGCATTATTATTTTATTTTTATAATAATAATAATAATATAAAAAATTCTATATAAAATAAATAATAAAATAATTATAATTTGAGTTATTTGATATCATAATATGAATAATAATAATTTAATATTTAAAATTCAGGCCAAATAAAATGTTCATAATTCATGTTTTAATCTGTAAGACTAATGAACATTTCTTGTATTTTCAATAGCATTATTATTAATATAATGATAGTATTAATATACATTAATAATTTTATATAGTATTAATATATAATATAATACAATCTTGTTAATATGAACAACAACCACATTTCCAATTAACATTTTTAAATGTTTGAAATAATAAAATAAATCTATGTTCATAGATCAGTGAGTTGTTGCAAAATTTAGCAACTAAATTTAAGCGAAATCTGTAAGATTAATGCATTATACATGTTAATTGTGTTTCCTTTTGTCTGTAATTGTTTTATGAACATTAAATTGCCCTTTACACCATTTTATTTATTTATTTATTTAGATTGTGTAGCAGCAGAACCAATACAATATTTCAGCTTAAAAGGGGATACATTTTTACTGCCAATCATTTCACTTTTTCATATACAATATAGATAAAGAAACAAAACACAATGTAAAAAATCAAACCAAGTTAACAATAATGATAATAATGTAAACAGTATTAATAGCAAAACTTACACAATTCTGGGAATGTCAAATATACATTTAATAGTCAAAATCTATACGAAATAATGTTAAATCTTTGTTCTTAGTCTGAAGAGGAGACTCTCAAAAAAAGCTTACTGGTTATGAAATCAGAAAATGCCTTCTAATACCTTGCAGATTTAAACTAAGTAGCAACTATTTTAAGCTTCTACAAAATCTGGATAAAGTAACCTTACTAATTCAGTCCATTTGGTCCAGATATTTCTCAATACATTCATTTGAAGACAAAGGGAAAAATTAATTATTTCCAAAACATAAATGTCATATTTACAATTTCCAACCACTCTTAAATTGTAGAGCTTTCAGGAAGTAACCAATGCCTTGTGCTGGCTGTTTTAGCTGCGGCTATCAAAATGTCAAATAGATATTTCTCAGGCCTACTTGTCTGGATGTCAAACATTCCTAAACAATAAAGCCGAGTTTTCACCATTTTCTAAAAGCAGTAATCCGTTTCAGCAAGTGATCGTATGCTGTGTATTTTACACATCTTCACCATAGTAAAATCATATATTCCCATGGCTTATTGCTCTACTGAAATAAATTAGTTTTTTGTTGAAATGTACATTCTCTGTGTGTGTTCCAGCACAAGTATGTGTCCATCGCTGAGGTCCAGATTGCTAAAGAAGAAGAGTTCCAGAAGACGCCTCTGTCCGGCGTGAGTCTCCCTTATAGACCATTTCAATGTGGTCATGTCATTGGCCCATGAACATTTCCTGCTTGTCATCAAACTATTTCATAACTGTAGCAAGAGGCAATTTAATCATAACTTAATGTTAAAACAGCTGTCATAACATTATTTATTAACATGTGGCTCTTTTTGGATTCTCAGAAGCTATAGAAATTAAAAATGTAAAACGGGAAATACGCTGGGATCATTGTTTTTGTTTACATCCCTCAAAATGGTCTATACTTCATCACACCTGCACAACCACGTCTCATCAAGAGTAACAAACACTGTGTTTATTTTCAGGGTGAGGAGGAGCTGGAGCTGTGCGCCATAGAGCTCCTCTATCAGGGCATTTTACCCAGTTTACCACAGTACATGGTGAGAGATGCTCAATCACACACTGCATTTCAGCTGTTATCTCCAGAGCTGAACACATGTAGAAATTGTCAATATTTTTGACCAATATTGGAATTGCGATTTAATGTTTACTCGTCAAAAGACAACAAACAAATCATTATATAGTACGACCAACGCAATGATAGTGTATTTCAGTGGTTCCCAACCCTGTTCCTAAAAGCACACCAACAGTACACGTTTTCAACCTCTCCCTAATCAAACACACCTGAATCAACTCAGCAGAACATTAGAAGAGACTCCAACACCTTAAGTTAATAGGTCAGAAAAAGGAGACATCCAGAATATGTAATGTTGGTGTGCCTCCAGGAACAGGGTTGGGAAACTCTGCTGTAATTAATATCTAGTAGGGCTGCACGATATTTGGAAAATTGCAATATTCTAATTTTCGCGATTTTTATTGCAATATTTGACCAAATAACTTGAATAGTTGTATTTGTAAATTATCAACACTTTTATATTGATTGGGATGATTATGTAGAGCAGCACATCTGCAGAAAATATAATAGACTAATTACCAGCACAGATAAAGTAGAGCAGCAATAGAAATGAAGAAGTCTAACAGTATTCAGATACAGAATTAAAATAATCAAATGTACAATAAAGTTGCATAGTCTTCAACTCATAAATAATTAAATAGAATTAATCTTTGTTAAAAGATTCATAATGTAATCATTCCTTGTGCCCAAATGCTTTCAACTCACTTAAAATGCTTACACAGCCACGAGCCTTAAAAACACATATCTGATAAACGTTGTATTTATTATGGTTAAACTGAAATGACTCCACTATGTTCATGTTCTGAACTGTTTTACCTGGTCAGGTATAATCCTGACTCCACATTGTAGATCCTGCTATGTGACTATTGTGAATTTACACATTGTGATATCAATGCTGAAACAATATATTGTGCAGCCCTAATATCTAGCTTCCTAAAATACATTTCACACTAATGTTTATTTGTTGATCCTGTTAGTCTTCTAAATAATGTTAAATCAAAGAGGTTAACAGTCTGTGCAGTTTTCATCTACTAATATGATGAAATTAAAACCAAATATGATTCAAATGAATACTTTACATATGGAATCATTAATTTCAGCAATAATCTGTGTGAAAAACAAAGGGTAGTTTATTAAAAACTGAATATTTTCTCACTGTTTACTCTCCAAACTTGTTGGATTTTCTTTCTTCTGTTCAACACAAAATAATTCATTTGAAAAATGTTGGAAACCTGTAACCATTGACTTCCATGGTAGGAAAACAAATCCAATGGAAGTCAATGGTTACAGGTTTCCAACATTTTTAAAAATATCTTCTTTAGTGTTCAACAGAAGAAACTCAAACAGGTTTTGCACAAGTGAAGAGTGAGTAAATGCTGAAATGTTCAGTTTTTAGTGAACTGTCCCTTTAAGAATACTGTTAGCTCAGTAGATCTTCACACTCCGCCGCTAGATGGCGCTATTGACTAGCGTTAGTCAAAGCGAAAGTGCAAGTAAGCAGCAAATGTGCATTATAGAGCTACACAATATTACTAAATTAAATATACATAGGGCATCATAACCATGTCTGAAAATATCCATAACTTGATGCTTCTTTTTGACATTGTCATGTCACATGACTACAGTGTACACAGCCTATGTAAAGTAAAAAATAGGTCTGTTGTGTAATTCAGTGTTTCCCAACCCTGTTTTTAAACGCACACCAACAGTACACATTTTCAACCTCTCCCTAAACAAACACACCTGAATCAACTCATCAGAACATTAGAAGAGACTCCAACACCTGAAGTTAATGATTAGATGAGGGAGACATCCAGAATATGTAACGTTATGTAACAGTTTTTTAATATTGTTTTATTATCACTGCAAACATCATGAATTCTTCACCCCTCATTCTCATGTTTCTGTGTTCAGATCGCTCTCCTCAAGATCTTGTTGGCTGCAGCTCCTACATCTAAAGCCAAGACTGACTCCATCAATATCCTGGCTGATGTTCTGCCAGAGGAAATGCCGTAAGAGTGATTTTTTTTAATTGTATTTCAAATCTTTATTAACAAAACACATATCATCCAGTAGCCCAAGTCACATCCACCCAAATAATATGACAAAATAGTATTAAATATAAAAAGGATGCACACAAGAAGCAAGAGGCATATCAATACATAATGACATCAAGGACATGCATTCAAATAATAAATGACATATTCTGCAAATGGTTTTTGAACTGAACTTACTAGTTAATGATCTGATTAAGTCAAGTGTCTGACTGAATCAGTGTTATTTTTTTTAAATGCAGAATTTGTGTTTTTATCCGTGAGTCATCTGAACACAAACCCTCTCCTGAGCTCATCTTGGTTGCCAGAGCAACAGTGAGCTGGTGTCATAAGATGCTGCTGTAAAAAATATTCTCAGAATATAAATATTCAATAGATTTTCTGTGAAATACTTGTGACTGATCACATACATTCATATACTTAAAGTAAATGCCAACATATTTTTGTAACATGTCTGATTAGTTGAAATTCTTGTAATTGTTTTCCCATATTTATAATATTTACAGTGCTCAGCATAGAGTACATTTTGAAAATTGATCCATTTGTCAGTGAATATAGGCAATGTATTTTGTTGCGTTTAAACAAAAAAGACTAAATTTATACAAAATTTCAACAAGTTTAATTAAATTTTTTGCTTCTCTTGATTTTTCCTTTTTTTTAAATTAGTATTTGATATTTTTCTATAACATGTAAATTTGGTTGTAGTAGTTTTTGAACTGTTATTGTAAGTTATTTTGTTAGAGAAGCTCCAGATTTGGCTTCAGTACTGACTAATCTAATGTATAAATATAATATTGTATAGCTTCCTATTAAAAATGTGAATTTAAAAGAGAGATTTGTGAGGGGTGTACTTGTATAGGCTGAGCACTGAAATATACAAGTATAAATATATATAAGTTAATGTCTGTGTAGTTATTTATTTTGTTACTTTAATTTACATACTAAATAAAAATAGGAAATGTTACAACTAGCTGAAATATTGTACAATAACTTGGAAAATGTCAGGTAATTCAACAACATTCATTTTGCTTACAATTAACTTTTTATTTTAATTCTAAAACTGATTAAAATGTTACGAAACTGAATCAAATTTTTGTTACTTTTCATAGATGCTTCTTACAGAAACTGGGTTAAATTCAGTAGAAAATGGACTTTATTTGGTGTTTTTTTTTTTCATTCGAGTAAAGTGTAATATGTTTTCCTGTAAACTAAAATGTCACTAAACTGCAATTACCACATTTTGTAGGAACATCTTTAGTGAAGTTGTGGACACTTATTGATGCTCTGTGACATTTTGTGGGCAAAAATCAGTCAATTCAGTAGAAAGTGGACTTTGCGTTTGATGGCTAAAGTTCACAACAAAATAACCACACCTTCATTTTGTCACTCTTTCGGTTTGTTTCTCTCCAGCACTACGGTTCTTCAGAGTATGAAGTTGGGTGTAGATGTGAATCGCCATAAAGAAATCATCGTCAAAGCCATTTCAGCTATTCTGCTGCTGCTGCTGAAACACTTCAAACTCAACCACGTCTATCAGGTGCACACACACACACACACTTTGTTTCAAATGAGCTTGTTTTGAAAATCGTTATAGAGCTCACTTTTTGACAAATCTTACAATATTGGTGATATTTTGGGCTTCACAGTATTAGTAAATGAGCTGTAAAAGCTTCATTTGAGGAGTAAACTGATTGCTGGTTTGTGCTGCAGTTTGAGTTCATGGCACAGCATCTGGTGTTTGCCAACTGTATCCCACTGATCCTGAAGTTCTTCAACCAGAACATCATGTCCTACATCACTGCTAAAAACAGGTGAAACATTTTTTTTTCAATCCATTCAAAAATGACCCAGATTAAGGCTACTGTTTTTTTTTGTTTATGTGCTGCAATATGGGTAATTATGTCTGTCATCTCTCTTCTGCAGTATCTCAGCTCTGGATTTCCCTCATTGTGTCATTCATGAGCTTCCAGAACTCACAGCTGAGAGTCTGGTAAGAAAACAATAGGACTAATTTTGGTTTCTGCAAGGTAAAAAATATGAGTCTTAAGGGGTCACACACTGCATGTGTCAAATATACAATTCCAAACATACATTTCTATCATGGTATAGACACCGCCACCGCAAGTTGGACACAGTTCATATTTCTACCTCACCACAAAGTGCCATTTGCATAGTTTTATATTAAATAACATTCTAACGTGTGCTACTCCCTTAAGGGCGTCACACACCGGATGCGCCGCTCAGCGACACGGCACGCACATGACAGTTGAAAGTATCGCACAGCAGACGCGCACATTCGCAGGCTATTTAAAATGAAACTGTGCCGCGGCAGAAATATGAACAGTATCCTGAGTCGTAGCTGGGCGCCGCAGACAGCTGCCGACCTGCAGCGCCGGTGTGTGTACGCTGATAGAAGCCTATGTTTAGAATTCTGAAATGCGTGTCGCGGCGGCGAGCGGCACTTCTGGTGTGCGACCTGCTTGAGGCTGCATGTCCCACGAAGTGTTTTTGTTTTTCAGTTGGTTGCTGATACAGAGTATCCCCACTATAGTTACAATTTGAAAGTCTTTAGCAGATTATTTGTTGACAGTGGTGTGGTATAGTTCTGCCTCTCCTCCACTGTGATTGGACGACTAGCTCAAAAGTGACACTGATGGGCTGCAGGTGCTTAAAAAAAATGAAACTACTGACAACAACAGAAAACAAACACTCGGCTCACAAAATGCTTTGGTTGACTTTTCTCACCATAGACTTCCATTCATACGCATGCAAATGCGTCAGACTGGAAACGCAAGGTTGTGGGGCAAGTTTCGCAGTTTGCTGTGTTGGAAGCTTGGTAAACTCTGACCTGCGAAATCACATGATTGCTGAGACCAACCGATGATCATAACATGCCCTCTCTAGACAGAAATTTTAAATATGGAGCAATCGCTTGGTTTTTTTAATGGCTAAACAGAATTTCACATGCACAAACTCTAGTGTGCAGCTTTAGTCGTAAATCACTTTTGGTGAAGGCATTAAAAATGTTTTAAATCAGTGCTGCAAGTCTTAAGCAGGTCACACACAGGATGTGCCGCTCGGCCCGCGCGCACTTGACAGTTGGAAGTATCGCACACATTTGCATGATATGTAAAATGAAACTATTCTGATGACTCTCTGTGTCCTGAGTCGTGGTTGGGCGCTGGTGTGTGTACCCTGATAAAAATCTGTTTAGAATTCTAAAATGCATGGTGCTTCGCCGAGCGGCACTTCTGGTGTGCGACCTGCTTTACATTCATTTGATCATGGCATTTTTTTTAAATCATTTTCATGAGGATTTGTTTCCTCGAGTTGCATTTTATGTTCTTTTTGGGGTACAATCAAGAACAGATTTCCCTATTTATTTATGTATGTGGGATGGATTGTATATGATAATGATAATACATAGTCCAATATTGTACGTTATGGAGATGTTTCCTATTTGCAAAATGATGACTTTTGCTGTTGTTAGTGGTGTCAGTGTGTGGAGCTGTCTATTGACTATCTAAATTAGAGGTGTGTTTTTAAGTGTATTATTTAGCATTACTATAAGGCAGTTTTTTAGCAAGTATAATCCTGTTTGATCCAAAAATACATCATATCAAATATTTATATTAAGAAGCTCGGAGGACTCAATTCTTAAAATACAATATTTAGATCATATTATATATAATATTTAAAAACCAGTATTGCAATATTTAAAAACCTGCTTAAATTTATCCTGATAAATCCTGCAGAAACCCTGCTAATGTATGTATTTTTGAGTATGTCTGCTATGTCTTGATTACAGGAAGCTGGTGATAATAATCAGTTCTGCTGGAGGAACTTGTTCTCCTGTATTAATCTCTTGCGCATCCTGAACAAACTCACCAAATGGAAGCACTCCAGGACCATGGTAAGACCCAGAGCAGGAGGAAGAACATCTCATGGACCTTAACCGAGCGCTCACCTCTAGTTTTGCTCTCTTCTAGATGTTGGTGGTGTTCAAATCGGCTCCCATCCTGAAGAGGGCGCTGAAGGTCAAGCAGGCCATGATGCAGCTCTATGTGCTCAAGCTGCTCAAAGTGCAGACCAAGTATCTGGGCCGCCAGTGGAGGAAGAGCAACATGAAAACCATGTCGGCCATTTATCAGAAAGTGCGTCATCGACTCAATGATGACTGGGCTTACGGAAACGGTGAGTCAGCAGAAAAAAAAAAGGGGGGGTGATTTAATTTAACTGTGATCTTCACTAGATGATGCATTTAGCTGACTGGATTCCATCTGTGTAGGGTCTTGATTAATGAACGTGTCCTCTGTGTTTCTGACAGCAGATCTGGACGCTCGGCCGTGGGATTTCCAGGCCGAAGAATGTGCCCTGCGCGCAAACATCGAACGCTTCAACAGCCGCCGCTACGACAAGAACCAGAGCAACCCAGAGTTCCTCCCGGTGGACAACTGTCTGCAGAGTGTTCTGGGACAGAGGATTGACCTTCCTGAAGACTTCCAGATGAACTATGACCTCTGGCTGGAGCGAGAGGTCTTTTCCAAACCCATTTCCTGGGAGGAGCTTCTTCAGTGAAAATAACCTTCACTCCATCAACAACACTACGCTTGCTAGAGTCCAGACACAGGGACCAGTTCCTGACTGTAAAATAACAGCACGCCTGTATTAAACCTGCAGTTTTACTCTTAGAAGGTAACTTCATTAGTCAGAGGTGCTAAGAGGTCTTTTTTTGTTTATTATTATTATTATTTTTGCTGCTTTTGATTATTATCTGTACCTAAATATTAAATCTGATGTTATTGTGAAAGACTATTGTCCTGTATGAGTGTTTTTCATTGTATGGCTTCACATAGAAGTATTAAATGCAATACAATCTTATTCTTATTGGAGCTTGATTGTTTGTCATTATTATTTTAAGTCAAAATTAGCTCAAACCACTTGTTTAAGTCACTATTTTCTCAGAAATAAGTACATAATTGTATGAACGAATAAGTGAAACTGAAAACAAATGTATATAAACTTATTCATTAATACATATGTATAGAAATGAATGGGTGGATTAATACATGCAGGAAAAAATGTATATAAACGTATGGATGCATTTATGAACAGATGCATGTATATAAATAATCATATGAGTGGATATTAATGCATGCAAGAATGTATGAATGTACAAAATTATACGAGTGCAGGGAATGCTTGCATGAATGTATGTAAATGTATGCGTAAAAATGAATGCCCTCTCAAATAAATATTAAAAAAACAAGAATGTATGAATGCATGCCTGCATGGATGGATGAATGAACGCATAAACAAATAAAAGCAATTATACATTATGCATGAATGAAAGCATACATGAATAAAAAAATGTGTATGACTGAATGCATGTGTATATATACATGAATGCATTTAACATGTATGAATGCACAAGTGAATTTATTAATTGCCGAATGAATAAATTAACAAATAATGAATATAAACATTGTACATAAATGTATGATCATTGTATGAATGATGAGGCATTTATGTGTATGTATGAATTAATTAATGTATATGAATGAAAAAATGGATGTTTGAATGCATGTATATAAATTTATGAACGCATGCATGTATGTATTAGAGCATGAATGTATGTGTGAAATGCATGAGTATATGAATAAATGAATGCATGCATGCACATTGTGTATGTATGGATTGATGGATGTATATTAATGCATGTATGAATCAATGCATGGACGTATGAATGACAATGTTTGAATGTAAATATAAAATGTATGATTTTATGTAAATAAATGCTGAATGTATGCATAAATGCATGAATGAATGAACAGTTATGCAAATAAATATTTGAATGTATATAAATGCTTGAATATATTTTTATATATATATATATATATATATATATATATATATATATATATATATATATATAATATATATATATATATATATATATATATATATATATATATATATAAATGCATTCATGAAAGTGAATGAATAAATGCATGCATGAATTAATTAACATGAATGTATACAAATGTATGAATGAATGTAAATAAATTCATTCATAAAAGTATGAATGAATGCACGAATACATGCAAGAATTAATGCATGCATGAAAGAATGCATGATTATATATGTATGAATGAATGAACGAACGCATGTAAAGTATGTATGGATGGATTAATGGATGTATATTAATGCATGTATGAATGAATGAATGCATGGATGTATATGCATGTATGCATGTATGATCTAATGCATGAATGTATGAATGAATCATGTTTGAATGAATGTATCAATATAAATGCATGTATATAAATGATGAATGCATGCATGCATAAATGAGTGAATGCATGAATAAACAGTTATGCAAATAAATATGTGAGTAAATGCATGAATGTATATAAATGTCTTCATGAAAGTGAATGAATAAATGCATGCATGAATGAATTAACATGAATGTATATAAATGTATAAATGAAAATAAATTCATTCATAAAAGTATGAATGAACAATTTCCCAGTGATGGGTTGCAGCTTGAAGGGCATCCGCTGCGTGAAACATATGCTGGATAAGTTGGCGGTTCATTCCACTGTGGCAACCCCAGATTAATAAAGGGTCTAAGCTAAAAAGAAAATGAATGATTGAACGAATGAACAAATGAATGCATGCATACATGCAAGAACTAATGCATGCATGAATGAATGAACAAACATGAATAAACATATGAATGTATGTATATAAATGTATGAAGGCATGCATGAATGGAGATGTATGAATGAATGAATGAATGCATGCATGTACAGTACAAATGTATGGATTGATGAATGAATATTAATGCATGTATAAATGAATGATGATGCTTGAATGAATGTATCAATATAAATGTATGTATATAAATGATGAATGCATGTATGCATGAATGAGTGAATGTGAATAGTAGCCTATTCATCAAAACCTGGATATGTTGTAAGCTTCAAGCATGGCAAAGTTACTCGATTCTATGTTCTGTGTTTTGCACCATTTAAATCACATCCAAATTAATTAGCTTAAATCTGAGGTAGCAAACTAAACCGAAAGCCACGCTGCTTTACAAAACAAATAACTATCGAGAAAACACATTATTTTACACCACTACGAGCACACATTTAACACATTTGTAATGATTATTTTACCAATGATGCAGCATGGGGAAATTCACTACACAACAGGGCTGGTCTGCAGAAGGGCTTCTCTAGCGCGTGTGTATCTGCTCCGCAAGCGCCGTGCGCCTCTTCCTCTAGCTCTGCGCCAGGCAGATTGATTTTTAACATCTGATGATGCACTAAAGTGAGCATTCTAACACACCGATGTAATTGTTCAGGGTAGATTTCAGGGTAGAGCTGAAGATCTTTGCCCGAACCCGACGGGTTCGGGTTTAATTTCTATCATTTTAGACGGGGTCGGGTCGGGCCGGGCTTGGCTTGCGCAGTAAATAAATGTGAAGCATTTCGATTAGCACGAGAAAGTAATCAAATCGTTTGTTACAACATTAAAATCCATCCCTGCAAAGGTAAAACAAATGATGACGGAGAAGTTAAAAAGAGCGAATTTTGACTGCGGTCAGGTCAGCCGCCAGGCCAAAAAGAACGATCATTCTAGCTGCCAAGGTATTTCGGCGGTCACTCATACACTGCGTATTACGGTAGAGTGCTAAACAGCAACGTATGTACAGAAAGCTGACAGGGAAGATGACGAGGTCACTCGCTACATTGAAACTGCTGTCATGGAAAATTAAACAGATGTTCTTGGCTGGTAGAAGATGAACAAACAATCCTACCCAAAACTTGCAAAATTAGCCAGATCAGAACTCTGCATCTCGGCATGTAGCAGCAGCAGTGAAAGGGTGTTCGGTGCTGCTGGACGCACCATCCTGAGAACAGGACTGCGCTAAAGCCATTTACAGTGGATTCAATAATGTTCCTCCACAAAAACACGTAGCCTAATCTTGGAGAGTAAAGGGTTTTTAAATTATAAATAAATATTAATTAAACCATAAAATCATAATGTAGACAGAGTATACCGGCTAATGTTGGCATTAGGCTACTCTTTTAATATTCAGCTTCACTGTCGCCTTAATGCCAGATTGTGAAGAGAAGTGGCGAAACAAATCCCGCAGAGCCTTTATCTTAATTTCGTTATTGCCAAACACCCCTCATAATTTAGAATTTATTTTAATTTAATTTGTTAAGAAAGACTTATTTTCATTGGTGTGTTGGCCAACTTAAAGGCTAAGTCTTTGTATAGGCCTACTTAGAGTGCTGAGATGTTACGATGTTACAGAGGACTTAAGCCTATTTTATTTCTTTGTTTCAACTTCCAAGTGGCCTATAGCCTATGTTTGTTACGAATAAATTATGTTAAAACATATAAATGACTCATTCTTGAAAAAAGGCAAGAGAGCTGTGTGCATGTGCACATTTGGATAATGTCGGGTTATAAACAGGTTCGGGCTTTATAAAGCTGTCAATCAAAATATACCTGTCGGGCTCGGGCCCTATCGGGCCTAATTTTTATGGCCCGATTACAGCTCTATTTCAGGGAACAGCCAATGCTGTCTGATAACACGAGTCTCAGTGTATCTTACGCGTCAAAGGGTTAAAAGTGTGTTCATTTTATTCTGCTATTATTCAGCGATTCTTCCGCGTACCACTCGAAGGAAGCCCGCAGTACCAGTTTGAGAACCACTGGTATATTATATACATAGATATCACTGATTTGACAAGGTTATTCTGCATTTACACAAAATGTACTGTTTATATGATTGATAGCTGTAGAGTCAACCTATTTACAAATCTATACTTTTTTTTTTGTTTATGAATGTAATAACACTCACCTTTTATAAAGCTGCTTTGAAACAACAATTGTCAAAAATGCTATAAAAGTCAAATTGAATTATGTCAATCAAATTATGCCAAACATTTGAGTTTGATCTGAGCATGTAGAGGGAGTTCAGACTGAAGGAGAGCAGAAACACAGCAGATAAAGCTGAAGAAGACTCTGATCTACTCAATCTCACTACGTCTCAGAGGAACGTAATGTTTCCATATAAAGTTCAAATGTTCATTTCCAGAAAAGTCTTTGTTTTCTCAGAGAGCAGCTCTGGGTCCAGACATCTCCACAGCAGCATTACAATACATTACCTCTGTTCTGAAACTCCAGATTCTCCCATCAAAAGCTGAGACTGAGAGAGGGATTATTCACAGAGGATGCAGAAGCTATTCAAGTCTGAAGAGCAAAACCAGAAGAGAAAACTATCAGTGTTCAGAAAAACAAAGAGAAAATTAGTCAGTACATTTAAATGATGTTACAGCAAACACATTATTGATGTTTTTTAATTTTATATTGCTAACTAAAACCAATACTTGTTTCACTTTAGTTTAGAAGGTTTTCAACATCTCTAATGTCTCACTTAAGTGAGTTTTTGAACAGCTTTAGAACTTTACACTAGATCATTTTAGTTTCCATGGCAACACACCAAACTTCAATTAAAGAAAGTGTCTGTTTTGGAGTTTTGGTCTGAAATTCTGTCAGTTTAATTGTAAATTCTGCACATTGTAAAGCTCATATGTGGAACAGCAGAGCTCATAAGATCTAGAGAGAGTCCAGAAGAGCGAGAGTCATTGCTGATGTGCTGCTGAAGCTGAATCTGCACTGATTTGACCAGTGTTTTCTACAGTCTGTCCAAGACTATATCAGACTGGAATGATTCACTGCTGAAGCCATTAATAAAGCAGCTGTTGCTGGATAAAGCTCTGACTCACAGCTCTTCTGCTCTTTCCTCCTTTCTTTTCAACTATTGCTGCAAACAGTTTGTGCTCATAAAATCCCTTTGATTAAATAAAGCTTTTCCGACACATGTGAAAGATTTGGTCACATCTCAGAGGAAAATGAAGATCTTTAATATCAGTGTTGTTTACTGACCTCAGTTTACAGTTTGAGTCTCGTGTCACATCAATGAGCTTCTGCTTTGAGGCTCCAATTGGATTCTCTGTCAGATTAAGCTCTTTTAGAAACTGCAGAGCTTTTGTGTTTGTCAAACACTGAGTTAAAGAAGAAACATCTGTGATGCCACAGTTCCAGAGGCTAAAAAGAGACAAACAAACAGAGAAAGACAGAAATAAGTGATACTGATTGTGAAATGATGATCAAGAGTTTCAGCTTTAATTTATGATCATCAAGACCTTCAGAATTACTGGACTTTTACACCCTTGATTTATTCATTTATGACAAACTGATTAAGCATTGATTAATAATTATGAAGAATTCTGTACAAATATGAGATGAACACAGATTCATTGTGAGACACGAATATGGAAAGTTTTGGTTCAACATTTAGGTGGAATTTTCAGGATAAAACTTAGATGAGACTTATTAATCCAAGCTTTAATTATATTAAAATTAAAATAATAATAGTAATAGTGACGCGGTGGAACAGTGGGTAGAACTGTCGCCTCACAGCAAGAATGTCGCTGGTTTGAGCCTCGGCTAGGTCAGTTGTCATTTCTGTGTGGAGTTTGCATGTTCTCCCCGTGTTCCCGTGGGTTTCCTCCGGGTGCTCCGGTTTCCCCCACAAGTCCAAAGACATGTGGTACAGGTGAATTGGGTAAGGTAAAATTGTCCGTAGTGTATGAGTGTGTATGGATGTTTCTCAGTGCTGGGTTGCAGCTGGAAGGGCATCCGCTGCATAAAACATATGCTGGATAAGTTGGCGGTTCATTCCGCTGTGGCAAACCCAGATTAATAAAGGGACTAAGCTAAAAAGAAAATGAATGAATGAATGATGAATAATAATAATAAAAATAATGAGAACAGTTAATGCAGTTTGTGGAAATATACATTTATATAATCTAGTTTCATATTAAAAGTAATATTTATATAACTGAAAATTTATATTCTTTGGTTTTTAGAATTGTCATTTCATTGAAAACTATAGTAGGCAAAATGTTGAAGACATTTTATCCTTTTGTCTTTATGCACTTCCTGACTGCAGGGCAGGGTCTCAATGACTGTGTCTTTATCTTGTTTCTTTAAAGAAACTCTTTTGTTGATAAACTTGTGTGGTCAGTAGCTGGGCAGGTTTCTAACATCTATACATGTGAATGTACGCTGTTATGTTGAGGAGTTCAGGGCTGGGAAATGCCGTTTATCTAGCTGACTCCAATACTTCATTTACATGCTTTGTTCAGCAAATCTCCACATAGCCACTCCCCTCCTCCTTAAACACATTATAGACAGGACATCTTTGTCTCAAATGAGACTAATTTTAGACTTGTTGCAGACTTTACAGACTACTCTTGTCATTGTAAGAGACTCCTGTAGGCTCTTACAGACGTATAGACTTCTTAAAGATGCGGTATGACTGCAGACTAACCAACATATCTCAATAAAGAAATTCTGCTTGTTTGAGTCTCCTGGACTGGGTTCTCATTCATTTTTTTCCAACAACTTGGTGTCGTGACCCGGATAGAGATTGAAATCTTCAAATTCTCAACAATTTGCCACAGAAGACTGAAGGTGGATCCTGAATTCAATTTGAAACTTCAAGATCAAGGTGGTTTAGCGACTTTATGGTCAGATCAGGAATCGTTGCTAGGACAGCACATGGACTCAATAATAACAGAGCCAGAGCCATTGAGCCAGATAATGTTTGGACATTAGAAGAATGCAAGAAAGTGCTTGATGCATGTATTTGCAATAATAATGTGAAAGGCATTATCTGCTGCTACAGAGAGTTCAGTTTATCTCGAGCTAAACAACAAGCTCAGGCTAAGGCCCAATCCCAATTCTACCCCTACCCCTCGTTTTGCGCGTGCCCGCCAAGGGGTAGGGGTGTCCCAATTCTCTTTAGCTTGAAGGCGTAGGGCTAAGGGCAAGGGGTATACACCCCTTCGAACGAAGATTTTCCAGGAGCACACTTGAAACGGAGGGGTAAGAATATTTCCCAGAATACACCTGCCACAACGGCAGTATTGCTGAACCCGGAAGTAAGGAGATCCGCAAATTAGTATTTTTTGTCATTATTACGAATTTTTACGACAAACAAACATATGTTTTATTATATTCATAACCGCGTTCATGTTTTACCGTCATGCTTTTTAAAAAAACCGCAAAAAAAAAAAAACGCTAAATTTCGCGATCTATAATCCCTAATCATAACTCCTGTACAGCAGTCCTACAACATTCTGTCACTCGATAACACTCGAATACCCTGTCAGAGCAGTCTAGTGGCTGAAAATGAGCTTTTTACAGTGTTTGCTATAATGTTAATGTTGTTTTAGTGTGTTTACATAGATGAATATGGCCACTGTGTAAATACACAGTACAGTTACGATCTTATTGCCACATTAGATCGTTATGATAACATAATATATGCCTTCAGTGATTTCCTGAAGATAAACACCACAAAATAACACAACTGGAATAACTATAGCAGTCGCGATCGTCTGATCTCATATGAAGCAAGAGATCGTGATGACATATGATGACGTGTGCAGGTGTTGAAGTGCTGTCCCAATTCTTAGGGGTAAGTTTTGAAGCCCTTACCCTTAACCCTCGGTTGTAAGGGCCAAGGGGAAGGGGAAGGGGTAGGGGTAGGGGTACAAAAATAGAATTGGGATTGGGCCTAAATCAGAAAGAAATCAGAGACTCTTATACTTATTTATTATAAAGAAATTTTACCAACATAAAATACATTGCGACATACCAATCATACCAAACGAAAAATGTATGAAGGTCAAAAATGATTTCTGCAGTCTCATTTACCACACACTTGGGGTTAACACCTAACAAACTGAACAAAACACAAACAAGTAAAATTTTAACTAAATAAAACTACACTTTTAAAAAAATGGCCACAGCAACTATAACTAGAGAACTAGCAAAATACTTTAATAAAATACAACATGCAGACTGAAGTAGAAAGGGTCTTAATGTGTGCTTTTCAACAGATAAAATAGATGTAGTAAAGCAGTAAGAATGTTAAGATTGTTTTTTTCTGCAAAATTAACACATTAATAACTAAATAAAAATATAAACCACTGACAAATGAAACTGATCTTCAGATCTTTCAGTCTGTCAAATGCATAACTGTAAAAAAACACTGACAAAGGATCAACAGAAATGTTCAAACAGAAGTACATTTCACAACACATCAGTCCTGAAACTTCATATGCACGTAAATAATACTAAATGAGATATATTTAGTAAATATTTTAGAAATTAACAAATTAAAATGAATATAAGTGTAGCAAGTAAGTTAACAAAGTGAACATACTACAAGTTAACAATTGTCAGCTGTCCACTACCCGAGTCATGAGTCTCACAGAGGAGCTCCAGAAGGATATAAGCAGAAGTGATGATAATGGAAAGAGAGAAAACCAGGCCTGGGACACTTTTTGCTGCAGCAGTCGTCTGCGAGGAGCTGCTGATTTCCTTTTGTTTTATGTTTATAGAAATTGGTTTATTTAAAAAGGCACTTATCATACAAAATCAACTTTTTGAAGCCGTTTGGACAGACCTGTGTGCAGGTATAGCATATTCACAGTCATATTGGAGAGATAAAAAGAAAAGACAATTTTTTTTTTTAATTTCCGGATGTTAAGATAGGATCCAAACCCCACCGATTTTGAGGCCCACTGCATTGTGACGAAGGAGTGTGGTTTTCCCGCCCACCGAATTGACTGACAGGAGCCTACAGTATTAACATGTCTCCATAGTAATGCATATAAACATGTCAACAAAACAGAATTTGCAAAGAAACTGGGATTAAAAGATCTGTTCCAACTCTGTGATCAGCTGCACCTCAAGTTTAAAAGGGTTTTAAAACAAAGCATGTTTGTAATAAAGTAAAGACAGTGAAATCACTTTGTAAATCACCACTCGAATCACCACAGCTGCATAGTGTCGGTACAACTATATACGAGGACGCTTCAAACATACAACAAGAGTCCTAGTTTGTCGACATTAAAACTGGTTAATTATGTACAGAATCATAATGGATATTGCAGTAGCTGTATATACAGTATTAACTGGTATCATGTCACATTTACTGCAAGTAGACGGGCAAAGCTAAATGTGTGTGTTATGTATGCGTGTGTCTGTGTGTACTGCGAACTTTGTAATGGCATTTGCATGTGGCTCATTGTTCCGGAAAGGCTTGAATAACTACACCACAAATACATCAAATAAACTAACTTGCTTTTTTTTTACTAATGAGCTGGATATCTGATTCATCCATGTCTGTGTTTGACGTGTCTGTTTTTCTGACGTAATGCAGGAGATATATACAAGCACATGGGAACAATGTGCGGGGAGAACCAGCTCATTTGCATTTAAAGGCACAGGCACATTTTCCTTTGACCATGAAAAAGGCATTTCCTGCATTGTATAATACATAATCTGATGGGTATTCTGAGCTGAAACTTCACAGACATGTTCTGGAGACACTAAAGGCTTATCTTCTTGTAAAAGGGGTAAAATAACAGCTCTTGTAACAGCTCTGTTTTAAATGCAAACAAGCATTTGCATCTGAAAGGCGTGAAGCAAAAGGCCCACAGAAACTGACAGATGTGATCAAGAACTTTGAAACCATCGCTCAGAAGTTCTTGTTGGGTTTCAGCTGTCTTGTGTTTTCTAAAGTCTCCAATGGAAGGTCCAAGCAGTATCATATCCCTTGTTAAAACTAGTATAAACATGTGTTCGTTTGGGTGAAGTGTTAACATCACTGCTGAGGACCTGAACTACACTGCCTTTAATAAACTTCAATTCTCCACACACAACTCTTCTATGCTTACATATTTTATATATTAGAGCTATTGAACACATTTGGTGAACCACTAACAGTTAAGCCAAATACACCAAAATTTAAAAGCGTTTGCCACCTCCTTCCTTTAAAGTGTGAACTTCTATCAACACAGAAATAAAAAATAATATGTGGGTTATGTGAACCTTTAAAAAGTATGTGAATGTTTCTCACCTCAGTGTCTCCAGTTTACAATGTGAATCCTTCAGTACATCACATAAGAGATTCACTCCTGTGTTTCTTATTTGATTCTCACTAAAGTCCAGTTCTCTCAGGTGTGATGGGTTTGATTTCAGAGCTGTAGTCAGGATCTCACACTGTTCCTCTGTAATACTGCAATAAAACAGACTGAAGACAGAAAGAGAAAAGACAATGACTGCGATTACTGTAAATTGATGATTTTCTTAGCTTATCACTTCACGCACTTCTAGCTAAATTTTAAGAATCTCAGATAAGATGCAGGATCATTTATCATTTACAATGCATCAAATTTGTCAGGATTTCAAATTTCAGCAGATAACAATTGAATAAAGCTTCAAATGCTTCAGTTTAAAGCTCTTACTGTGTATCAGTTCATTACACAACACAATGATAAACTTTATAAACCCACAGTAACTGCAGAACAGTATGACACTACAGCAATGATACTAACTTCAGTTTCTCCAACTTGAATTGTTGGTTCATCAGTAAATCACTGAGGTTTTCCACTCCAGAGTCTCCTAGTTTATTCTCACAGAGGTTCAGTTCTCTCAGGTGTGATGGATTTGATTTCAGAGCTGAAGTCAGGATCACACAATGATTCTCTGTAATACTGCATTTACACAGACTGAAGACAGAAAGAGAAAAGACAATGACTGAGATCTGTGTTGATCATCTTATTGGAGAGCTACAGTGATACAGCATATAGTCTTCATGGTGTTTGAATTTGCTGCAGTTCAACTCATACATTACAGTAAAAACACTTGTTATTGTTAGCATCTACAGTATGGTCATAAAGCATTGTTGATATGAACAGTAAGGCAAGGACACAGATTCTGCATTCACAAACAGCACTGCTTTTCCGATCACCAATATTCAATTTGTTTACAAAGAAAACTGACCCTAGACCAGCAGCTCTGAGCAGCTTTCCTTCTAAATGCAATGAGGAACAGGCAGTGGTTTGACTGAGAAACTTTTACACTCGTTTCAAGTCCACAGCCAGAGGAAGAGCAGCCTCGTCCAGTCTTACAATTCTGCTGCCGCTGCTCTGTAGTGACATGCGAGACCTTGTGCTGCTGCTGCCTGTGTGTTTGATTTCACTTTGTGTGGATTCTCTTTCTTTCTTTTTTACCTTACAATTACAATATGCTGTTTTTATTAAAAAGCCTGGTGCTGATTTTATGTATATGCCTGTTTGTGTTTATATACAGTAAACCAAAGATGTTTCTCACAATTCTCTGTGAGAGAGACTTGATTCTTGCTGTCTGTGAAAAGTAAAGCGTTCTCATGGTATCTGCTTTAGAGTATAATGATACCATATATGATATATATATATATTGTATTTTGTAGCTATGAAAGTTGGACAGAAATAAATTAATTTGTAAATGAAGGGCAACTTGCAGGAAGGAGAGAGAAATTTGAAGAGCATTGCTTAACTGAGAACACTAAAAAACTATGAAGCACATGACAAACATGACTTCAGCTAAAAGATCTATTACTGTGATCGATAAGGAGGAAAAGGCAAATGAGCTGAATGACTTTAATTGTATGTTTGGATTAAGAGATTTTTCATAGGAACAGGAAACTGCACTGGATGCTTTATCTGTATCAGACTTGTTTAAAATAACTATAGATCAGCATATGATGGAGAGGCGGTTTTGTGTCATGAAGCAGGGTCAGACAGTATCTCTCTGTTTTTATTGAAATCTTGCAGTGAAGATCTGACAGAAGCCTGGTGTCCTATTCATCAGGAACCTTTAAACACACACATACAGTTCCCTCAATTGCGAAGAGTTCTAGCATTATCCCTGTCCCAAAAAGGCTGTAAGGAGAATAATGACTTTTGTCCAGTAGTACTTAAACTATTGATGGGCCACAGTTTAGTTCCAACCCTGCTTCAACACACTTGCCTGTAAGCTTCAAACAAGCCTTAAGGATCAATTAGTACAATCAGGTGTGAATTAAAGTTGGAACTATGCAGAGCTGTGACCCTCCAGGAACTCAGTATAACACCCCTGATCAAGAGGATCCAAGCTCATATACACACCTTTTATTTGTAGATTTTAGTTCAGCTTCAATATGTTCATTGTGAGACTAAATGAGACTAAAAGTTCATCCATTTATGATGAAATGGTATTAAATCGCAGTCACACTGCAGTTTTCGCCCCATAGACTTCCATTCATATGCATGTGAATGTGGCAGACCAGAAACACAAGCTCATGCATCAAGTTTAGCAGTTCGCTGCATTGCAAAGTTCAAGCTTGGTGAACTCTGACCTGCGAAATCACATCACGTGACTGTGAGAAACCAATAGAAGTTCAAAACCTGACCTCTCTGTACAGAAATTAAAAACAGAGCAATCACTCGCTTTTTTTAAAGTCTAATCGACTTGTTTAATCCCGGCCCTTTTCACAGCACCATACGACAGAATTTGACAAACTCTAGTGCAGGGGTTCTCAACCTTTTTTACTTCGGGGTCCACTTCTTACACTGATCCATTTATGAAGGCCCACCTGACATTTTCTCTAAAATGTTTGTATGAAATGCCCATTTAAACCCTTATTTATTAACACACACACACACACACACACACACACACACACACACACACACACACACACACACACACATACATATATATATATATTAGTTTTAGTCATTCATTTTCTTTTTAGCTTAGTCCCTTTATTAATCTGGGGTCAGCAAAGCGGAATGAACCGCCAACTTATATAGCATATGTTTTTGGACTGTGGGGGAAACCGAAGCACCCGGAGGAAACCCACGCCAACACGAGAACATGCAAACTCCAAACAGAAACGGCAACTGACCCATCCGAGGCTCGAAACAGCGACCTTCTTGCTGTGAGGCGACAGCACTACCTACTGCGCCACCGCGTCACCCTAGTTTTAGTTTTATATATAATTACATTTAAATAAAATTACATGTTTATATTTTTTATATATTTTTTTCTTCTGTTACTTTCTATTATCAGCATTTTATAAAAAAAAAAATATATATATTTTTTTTAAACACACTGATTCAGAGAGAATCACATGTCCACAGGGAGAAGCTTCTGATTTACAGTAAACTGGACTGACTGAATATCTACTATTAAATATCTACAATTCATAAATATACAGACACATGTAAAATACAGTAAAACACCCTAAATCTGTTGATACGCGTCTATCTGATGGCGTGATGGCGGTCGAGTTCACAGCTGGATATTATTAGAAGATCGCTGACAGGAACAGTGAACAGCTCCGCCAGCGCGTCTGAAGCTTGTATGCAAGTTAGTTTACATTATGGCAGAAACACTATTGAGCCTCGCTAGATCCTCCTGTATGGGCGCGCGTCCGTTAAAAAACACTCACAGGACATTAATTTGCACAACTATGCGGATTGAATAGTTTACACAAAGAGACACTTTCACTTCACGCACAGTTTGTGAATGGTGTACTAGCTGCAGACGCAATCATGAGGCTTTTTTTGCGCCAAGTTTGAAGTAATCAATCACAGAACAGGAGAAAGTGCATTACTTTGATCATTTTAATATAGCAAATTAATAATGAAATCTAAAAAAAAATTATAGTATTATGTTGAGAATTAATTTTAAGCTATCTCACGGCCCACCTGCAATATCGCCGAGGCCCACTAGTGGGCCGCGGCCCACCGGTTGAGAATTCCTGCTCTAGTGTGACCATGGCATTACTCTTTTCTAACCAATAATAGGCAGCAGGTTAGTGTTAATGAAACATTGCCTGAACCAATCAGTTTGAACACAGGAGCATAAAAATTACTTTACTTTACAAACACTCTGCCTCTGTAAGTAATGCGTTTACACTCATTGTTTCTCATTCATGAGAGTGATAATATTTGTGTGAATTAAATTAAACACACCATCAGACAGACAGAAAGACAGAAGATCTACTCTTGAAAAACAAACAGCAACTTGAGTAACAATCAGCAGCATCTGTATAAATGGACATTTGAGTATTTGTGTGTCATCCTTTTAGCTAATTTCTTTCTCTCATTTATTTTTTGTAGCAGTAGCTGCAAATCTCATCATGTTTCTGTAGAACAACATGTAATCAAGACTTGAACTGTGTGTTTCAATTTGTTTAAAGTCTTTCACAATAATTTACAGACTTGTTGATTTTTAATTGTGACTGATGGCCAGAAGATGTATTTAAACAACTTAGCTCATGTCTAGTAGACATTAAACAGTTAAACATTATCTCACAGTAACATCTATACAGTATAATGATACTAACTTCAGTCTCTCCAGCTTGCATCGTTGGTTCATCAGTAAATCACTGAGGTTTTTCACTCCAGAGTCTCCTAGTGTATTCTCACTGAGGTTCAGTTCTCTCAGGTGTGATGGGTTTGATTTCAGAGCTGTAGTCACAGCATAACAACCTTTATCCATCTCACAACTGCTTAACCTACATTGTCAGAAAGAGAGAGAAAGAGCAGAAAACAATCGCTTTAACTATTCATAATCCACAAAATTGTCCAAAGCAATTTAAACAACCAGAGGAACAGAAATCAGAAAATGTTAAAATGGCTCAAAGAGTCAGAGGAATTTCTTCTTATGCTCCAAAGTGTAAGAAATGAGTCTGCCTCACCCCAACTTCCACTCTAAAAAGGTGTGTTGATGCTCATTTACCAAAAGGGCTGAATTATGATAGAAAAGAGAAGTCAACAGTTTGTTGTCTCTACATTGTTTTAGGTGACTACATCTTGACCAAATGGTAGCAATTGTAGAATGGGGATGGGTATGTGGCCAAGAGAACCATCTCAGACAAGGGGTACCGAAACTGCATTAACATAGAGAGAACAGCCGTGTCAACAGAAAAAGTGCATCTTCGTTAACATTTAAACGCAGTAAACTAAAACTCTATAAAAGGTTTGAGTATTAGAATGTTCAGGGTTCATTCAGACTCCAATGAAACCAAGGTACTGCCATGTACTTTGAGACTGCTATGTTGAATAAACATCTTTACTGAGATCTGAGATGTTTATTTCACCAGATCAAAGAATACAGAAAAACTTTGCAGAAAAATATGTGAAGGCAAAAACCCTGTATAAAGTGTCTTAATTCAAAATGCTGATTTTTTTAATGATTGTGATCCTTGTATTGTGAAAGTTTCTCACCTCAGTGTCTGCAGTTTACAGTGTGAATCCTTCAGTACGTCACATAAGAGATTCACTCCTGTGTTTCTTATTTGATTCTCACTGAGGTTCAGTTCTCTCAGGTGTGATGGGTTTGATTTCAGAGCTGAAGTCAGGATCACACACTGTTCCTCTGTGATACTGCAATTATACAAACTTCAGATAGAAGGAAAAAATATTCAGATCTTCATTAATTTCAAACACAAAGTAAACCCATCATGAATAAAGGTCATACTGTCATTAACAAAACACCTGGAAATCTTTAATTTTATAGTAATTTTATGAGCATAAACATGAACATATCCTTAGGAAAATAGTTATTAGTAGAGTATCTTCAATTAAAGAAAAAGGAATTAACCCTATTGTATTGCAGCAGATATAAGCAAAAATAAGTTTATTGCCATAAAGCTAATAAAACTTCAGAGTTAAAAGATCTTTCTACATGAATATGAGTCCATTACAAAATAAAATAATAATCTTTTTATCTCTCAGTATCTGCTGTACAGTATAATGATACTAACTTCAGTTTCTCCAGCTTGAATTGTGTCTTCATCAGTAAATCACTGAGGTTTTTCACTCCAGAGTCTCCAGGTTTATTCAGACTGAGGTTCAGCTCTCTCAGGTGTGATGGGTTTGATTTCAGAGCTGAAGTCAGAATCCCACACTGTTTCTCTGTAATACTGCAGTTATACAGACTGAAGACAGAAAGAGAAAAGACAAATGTCATGTGAAGCATATACAAAATTTAGCAAAATTTAAATGTGAAAAAGGTTTAAATGAAAATTATGTACTTGAATGTTACATACAGAAAAAAAAATAATTGAAGTGTGTGGTTCATCACCCACTTTACAAATAAAAATTAAATCTTATAAAAGTATTGTCAGTTCTTTATTTTGGTCTGCACTGTTATAAAAAAGGGCTGCCCAAACTCAAAATTTTCTAGTGACTGGTCACATCTAAATTTTTCAATTGGCCAAATTAAGTTTGGCAAACTGATTTTTTCAATTGTAGCAACAGCCTGTTAACACTGGCTCAATGAGAAATAATGTGTCCATCAAGAAAAAAAAACAAGTCAATGCCCAAAATCAAGTGTGCCCAATCATTTAATTGGTAGAACTGCATATTTTAAATTGATGTAGCATGCTTTTTGGTTTCACTTAATTTAAAAATGTATATTGGTAAATTTTAAAGTAAAGTTTACTGAAATGTTTATCCCCCATTGTCCCAAAAGGAAGATGAATAATCAAATATACAAAATAATGACACATTTAAACACCGCCACATTTATTATTTTTTATCAAACAGACACTATTGTGAAAATACTTTAAAATAACAAATACATTGAACATTTCTACCAAGTATACCTTACAAAGTCAAGCATTTCAATTTCTCATAATATATACAAAGCTGAAGTGTAAATAGTACATTTACAGACGTGCAAAAAAGCCAAAATACCATAAAATGTAAGCATTTTTGTGAGGTTACTTTAAGCATTGTTTAGTGTAGTCCCCTGAATATTACCATTCCACAAAAGGTAATCTGAACTCATGAAATCACATTTGTAATGATTAAACCCATTCATTAACATTAAACCTCAAATCTAAACAATAGATTACTTAACCCAGTTGACAGATGTTTTCAGAACAGAGAAAAACTCACAAGTTCAAGTCTCAAAAATACGTGAAAAAAACTTTAAGAGAATCTTTAAGCAAGTGAAGATGCATCTTCAAATATTTACCATGTCAACATGTTTAGAAAGTCATTGTTGTACTCCAAGTTGAGCACATACAATAATCCAAAAGCCTCCTAAGTTGTCCAGCACCATCTCCTCTTTAAGGAGAACAGACATGATGACACCTATGATGAAAATCATCTTTTGGGAGCTGACAGAGCTCTGTGTAGGTATAGTGTCTCCACAGTCATATTGGGGTGATATAAAGACAATAAGTCTCTTTTTTTTAATTTCCTGACGTTAAAATAGAATCCAAATTCCTCCCATTTTCAGGACAGAGAGTATTCATTCATTTATTTTCTTTTCGGCTTAGTCCCTTTATTAATCCGGGGTCGCCACAGCGGAATGAACCACCAACTCATCCAGCACATGTTTTACGCGGCGGATGCCCTTCCAGCTGCAACCCATTTCTGGGAAACATTCATACACACTCATACACTACGGACAATTTAGCCTAACCAATTCACCTGTACCACATGTCTTTGGACTGTGGGGGAAACCCACGCGAACACAGGGAGAACAAGCAAACTCCACACAGAAACGCCAACTGACCCAGCCGAGGCTCGAACCAGCGACCTTCTTGCTGTGAGGCGACAGCACTACCTACTGCGCCACTGCGTCGCCCGACAGAGAGTATTATAAAAATACATATTTATGTATATGTATAGAATCATTCCACACAGAGTGATATATTTCAAGTGTTTATTTCTTTTAATTTTGATGACTACTGAAAACCGCAAATTCTGTATCTCAGAAAATGTGATTATTACTTAAGAACAATACAAAGAAAGGAATTTTTGAAATCTTGGGCAACTGAAAAGTATGAACATGAAAAGTATGAGCATGCACAGCACTCACTTAGTTGGGGCTCCTTTTGCCTGAATTAATGCAGCAATGCTGCGTGGCATGGTTTGTGGCACTGCTCAGGGGTTACGAGAGCCCAGGTTGCTCTGATAGTGGCCTTCAGCTCTTCTGCATTGTTGGGTCTGGCATATCATATCTTCTTCACAATACCCAATAGATCAGGGGTGACCAACCCTGCTCCTGGAGATCTACCGTCCTGCAGATTTCAGTTGCAACCCATATCAAACACACCTGCCTGTAATTATCTAGTGCTGTTCAGGTCCTATTTAATTGGTTCAGGTGTGTTTGATCAGGGTAGGAGCTCAACTCAACAGGAAGGTCGATCTCCAGGAGTAGGGTTGAGCACCCCTGCCATAGATTTTCTATGGGGTTAAGGTCAGGCGAGTTTGCTGGCCAATTAACAGGGATCGATGGTCCTTAAACCAGGTACTGGTAGCTTTGCCACTGTGTGCAGGTGCAAAGTCCTGTTGAAAAATTAAATCTGCATCTCCATAAAGATGGTCAGCAGCAGGAAGCATGAAGTGCTCTAAAACATCCTGGTATAGAGCTGTGTTGACCTTGGACCTCGAAAAACACAGTGGAGCAACACCAGCAGATGACATGGCACCCCAAACAGTCACTGACTGTGAAAACTTTACACTGGACCTCAAGCAACATGGATTGTGTGCCTCACCTCTCTTTTTCCAGAATCTGGGACCCTGATTTCCAAAGGAAATGCAAAATTTACTTTTATCAGAGATCATAACTTTGTAGCACTCAGCAGCAGTCCAGTCTTTAGCCAAGGCAAGACGCATCTGATGCTGTCTGCTGTTCAATAGTGGCTTGACAAGGAATGAGACAGCTGAAACCCATGTCTTGCATTTGTCTGTGCATAGTGGTTCTTGAGGTGAAGCACTGACTCCAGCTGCAGTCCACTCTTTGTGAATCTCCCCCACATTTTTCAATGGGTTTTGTTTCACAATTCTGCCCAGGATGCAGTTATCCCTATTTATTTTACAATATTACGATACTCTAATTTTCTGAGATACTAAATTTAGGGTTTTCACTTTTAACCCTTTGACGCATACATTAACACTGAGACTCGTGATCAGACAGCATTGGCTGTTCCCTGAAACTTACGATTACACTGGTGTGCTTAGAAAGTTTACTTTAGTGCATCGCGTCATCAGATGTTAAAAATCAATCTGCCTGGCGCAGAGCCAGAGGAAGAGGCGCACGGCGCTTGCGGAGCAGATACACAAGAGAAGCCCTTCTGCAGACCGGTCCTGTTGTGTTGGCATTTCAGTTACTGCAAACTCAGGAATTTCCCCATGCTGCATCATTGGTAAAATAATCATTACAAATGTGTTAAATGTGTGCTCGTAGAGCACATAAAATAATGTGTGTTTTTGATCAAGTTATTTGTTTTGTAAAGCAGCGTGGCTTTCGGTTTAGTTTGTTACCTCAGATTTAAGCTAATTCATTTGGATGTGATTTAAATGGCGCGAGACACAGAACATACTGTAGACTCAAGCAACTTTGCCATGCTTGAAGATTAAAGGTAGAATATAATTAAAGTTAGTCTCCGTGTGCACAGACGGAGGGACCGTGAACTGTACCCGAGTATGTTTGAAAACAGTGGTCAGTGTGCGGTTAACGCAGACTTCACGATTCACTTAAGACGTAATCTCATTCGCGCCAAATCACGGAAATGCACGTATGAATTGGTCAAGCACTGTTTATATGCATTTAACCACTCGCTCTTCTGACACACATAGGCCTACTGTAAATGACGTGCAGTAAGAAAATTTGATTTCGAATTTAAATATGTAATTCCAAATTATACATTACTTAAAATACAAGTTAATGTTTAGATTTCAAAGATAAGCAAAAATGTCATGAGTACATGCAACTTATATTTCAAAATGTATAAAACAATGTATATAGCCTATATTTATCAGGTCCAAGCAACATTTCCAGGTTTTGATGAATAAGCTAATACTTTACAAGTACAGCAGTTTTATTTTTATTTTTTAAGAAAATTGCTACAGTTGCTTAATTAGCCCTACTATGCTACTATGCTATTTTAATACTGGTCATTATGGTGGTACTTGGAGAGACAATTTTTTTTCTGAGGTGGTACTTGGACAAAAAAATTTGAGAACCACTGATCTATATTATTTCTTGTCATTGCTTGTGTGGGAATATAAATTTATATAATCTAGTTTCAAATGAACAATAATCTACATATAACTGAACTGTTATATACTTTGGTTTTTAATTATATCATTTCATTAACAGCCCAGCTATGAGAGACATTAACCTTTGTCTTTCTGACTAGTGGCTGAGACAATGTGATGCAAATGCTATGGGCAGGTTTTAACCACTCAGCCTTTGTCTTAGGGTGATACTTTCAGGCCAAAGAAACCCCTTTGTTGATTAACTTGTGTGGCAGGTTTTCTAACACCTATATGCTGGTTAACCCAATACCTAATATGCATGCTTTGTTTAGCCATCTCCCCTCCTCCCAAGAAGACATGTTAGACAGGACATCTTTGTCTCAATTCAGACTTGTGATAAAACTAGCAGAGTACAGACCTCCAATAGGCTCTGCAGACACATGGACTTCTTGAAGACGCTGTATGACTCCAGATTAACCAACACGTCTCAATAAAAAAATTCATCTGCTTGTTCAAGTCTCCTGAACTGGGTTCTCTCTTCTTCACTCGTTTATTTATTTCCAACAACTTGGTGCCGTGACCCAGATAGAGACTGAAATCAACAATTTGCCACAGAAGACTAAAACCCACCTGAAATTCAACTTGAACCTTCAAGCTCAAGGAAACTTCACTTCAGACGGAATCTTCAGCTCAAAGGCAATTTTGAAGTCATTCAGCGGACGTCAAAAAATTCTCAACTATTTGCTGACTGCAACCCTGATGGACATTGAAGCTACCTGAATACAAAGATCAGACTTCACTCCAGGCTGAATCTTTTCAGCTCAACCTCAATTTGGTGAGTTTCACTCTAATCAAAAGAACCATACATACCCGTCTATACACATGGTTATCCTCTGCTCCGTCAGAGAAGAGTTAACAAACAGCTGCAGGGGTTTGTTTAACAGAAAACTATCCTCTATTTCAATAGAGAAGTAAAAGATTATCCTCTCATCAGACAGAGAAGTTAAGCCTTACGTGCTATTTTCTTTTCTTTTATTTGTTTACCCTCTGTTCATCCAGAGAAGTTTAGCCATACAAGCTAATTTATGTTATCTCTTGATCAGGCAAGGAGTTTTAGCTCCTTAATATTAGTTTGTGTTAATATTGTTACCCTCTGTTTTGGCAGAGAAGAAATTACTACATTTTCATCAGAAAAGTTATAGTATTTTTTACTTTGTGATAAACTCACAAAATGTTCAGAAAGAATACTAAACTGATTCCCACAACTGAAAAAAGGTGGTTTAATGACTCCTTTATTGTCAGATCAGGATTTTAAATCGCTGATAGGACAGCACATGGACTCAATTACAGAGTCAGTCAGACTAAATTTGACAAAGAAATTTAGCATTGACCCAGATAATGTTTGGACATTTGAAGAATGCAAGAAAGTGCTTGACGCATGTGTCGCAAAAAAAATGTAAAAGGCATTATCTGCTGCTACAGACAATTCAGTTTGTCTCGAGCTAAACAACAAGCTCAGGCTAAATCTGAATTAGAGAAACATATCCAAGAACTCTGTGCAAAGATAACCTCATTACAAAACAACTGAACATCAAGAAATCAAAAACTGACATTAAAGAAATAAGTCAGCCTGATAACAAACATCCTGACTTACAAACTGTCTTTGAAACAGACATTCCCATCCAGTCAGTAAATGATAAGCCCATAGGTTCAGTAGAGGGTTGTGGTGCTAGGACAAGATCTAAGAACTGAGAGTTTACACAACAACACTTCTGTTGTTCAAATTCAAGCAGTTTCCAGAACACTAGGACCTAAAGAAATAGACAGACTGTCTCAAAGCTTACCTTCAGCACGAACACATTTTTCAGAGTTTACCAGAGCACTGATCAGCAAAATGCGTCTTTATGACATGTCATTAACAGAAGTCACCCAGCTAATGTCTCAAATTCTAACAGAACCTGAATTCAAAAGTTTTGAGTGTGCTGTGACCTCTAACTTACAACATGCCAGTAAGGATGATTTGAGAGAGGGTGTTTTGAAAGCTCAAAAGAACATTGTTGGCCCAAAGATCGACTGGTCAAAAGTGACTTGTTGTGTGCAAAGGAAAGATGAATCTGTGAATGAATTCACTGAGAGATTTTGTCAGTTAGCCATAACTTACAGTGGATTAGCTGATAATTCGGACAGTGTGCTAAATGATAAGGGACCCCTAGTCGCATCTGGTCAGATGGCCTTGCAGCTGAATACAGAAAAGCTTTGCCATTTCTGAATATCACCTGGTCTACCACCACTCTCAGAAATAATCTGAACAGTTTAGCTTTGTGGGAAAGAAACTCTAAAATCAAAGACAGAGTCAGAATTGAAGCAGCCGCCACTAAGGTCAACATAGAGAAGACATCAAATCATAAATGTATTAGGAAAAGTATCTGTTGTCATTACTGTGGTAAAAAAGGACATTGGATGAGGGAATGTAGAAAGAATAAAAAGAACTTTAAAGAAATGAACAGGGTAAATCAACTTCTGAACAGTTTGCTTTTTGCCCTCAAAATACCCCTCCCCTCATCACTAAATCCATTGAGCTGTCCACAAAGGTGCTAACCATTTTTTGGCTGTGAGTGCTGAATGTCCCAGTTAATTTACAATTAAGATGAAAGACTCTTTGTAAAATTACACAAAAGAAACTTCTTCCTTTTTATTTGGGAACTCTGCTTAAGTCCACTCACAGCCTTGAATGTGTTTAACACATATTCCAATCACTACCTATTCAATGTTATGATGTCTGATAGGACTGATGTTTATTGAATGATAGTTTGTGTCTCACATTTTAAAGTTTTGCCCACCACACTTAGGGACAGAACAGGACACACAAACCAGTGAGGAGCCCAGGGCAGAAGTGAAAGCAACAGGCTTCAGGGGCCGCCCCCTGTGGTAAAGACTCCCTACTTTCCCCATATATTAGTCCATCCTCACCTCACTGTTTTATAGATGTCATAACTTTAAGATCAAGAGACAGAAAATACACAACACTATACGATCACCAACTGAACACAACCACTATACGATCACCTGAATAACTAGACACATGAACTGTATGATCATAGTCTATGCACGAATACTGCTGGTCTGCTGTTTCCTTGTTTTCTTGTGTGCAGGTAAACACATAAACACTGCATCTTCTCAAGAAACACTCTGATCCAGAGCATCACTACAGCGATCCATGAATGACAGGAAGTCATCAGATCAACTCTGCGCTGGAGAAGAACTACAAGAAACAGACCTTACAAAAGACTGCACACTATTCACAAGCCACAGACTCTCAGAAGATCTACAGTTTAACTACATGATTTTTGTGTCATCATGTAGGATTTATAATATTTCCATCGATTGTTATAAACGTGTGAACAGTTTTGAAATCTACATTTACATCTACATAGAAAATGACACAGAATAAGTCAAATGTGCCTGTAATTTTTTTCAAGTTACATGTCTGGAAGTTGGGGCTTATGTTATCAAACAGAAGCCATTGAATGGATTTAAGAAGGCTTTAAATTTATATTTTGTGGGAGTTTTTTAATAACTCTCAAAGGGGGAACTGTGGGAATATAAATTTATATAATCTAGTTTCAAATGAACAATAATCTACATATAACTGAACTGTTATATACTTTGGTTTTTAATTATATCATTTCATTAACAGCCCAGCTATGAGAGACATTTCAGACTTGTGATAAAACTAGCAGAGTGCAGACCTCCAATAGGCTTTGCAGACACATGGACTTCTTGAAGACGCTGTATGACTGCAGATTAACCAACACGTCTCAATAAAGGAATTCTTCTGCTTGTTCAAGTCTCCTGGACTGGGTTCTCTCTCTTTACTCAATTATTTGTTTACAACACTTGTCATCTGGTGTATAAAAACTTGCACCAGTTTGCACATTTGCACCACAAACACACTTTCGTACAATCACTCCGTATCTCTAGAAAAAACAGTGCATTTGTGAAGTGTGCCTCACACAGGTGAGAGGGCTTGACAAATCACTCATAGAAACGCTCTCTTATAAGGACTAAATAGGGACAAAAATATTGCACTACTAATATACCTCTATATTTTTTCAATATAATTTTATATTTTTCTGACAATATTTTTCTGTCTTATGTAAAAATACTTGACTATCATGACTATTTTTGTTAATATTTCTTCAACAGATTTTCTGGGGACCCCACAACGTAATTGACCAACAATGGTGCTTTAAAAGCCTTTTAAACAGGAAACCTAAATAATTGCCTCACAAGACTCTTTTTGTGGCTCCTGGGTTATGTGCCCCATGTGTAGGCCCACACGGAATCTGCGCGTGCAGAATTCTGCAGATTTTTGGCCCAAGATTAATTCTGTTTATTTACTTGAGTAAATGTGTGTAAATCTATATTTATTCAGTTTTTAAATTAATTACAGTAATATTATTGACTAATATAAAAAAAGGTTCATCTGATTTATGTACAATGCAGTTTGTACAGTAATATTTTCTGTCTTTTAGTAGATATATTATATGAGAGACTTGCTTTGTTTATCAAATAAAGTGGATCTAATTGGATTTGCATTTTAAACATTAAATAAAAGTTAAAAAGACATTATTTTTATTTCACACATTAAGGTTTTAGTTATGATACTCCCAAAATAATTCCACAGAAATCCGCAAACTATTACCAAAATTCTCAGCATTTGTAGAGACAAAGGAGCTCTGGAATTATTGCACATTAAACGAAAGACAATCACTTAAAGTGTTGCCATTAAGGCAGGTGTATCTTTAAATAATATCCCATAGTTTTCCTCAAATACTATGCGTTTACTACAAAAATTGTTACCCATGAAATCAATTAATGTGTTTTAATCCTTATAGCAGATGAAATTGTCTGTATGTGTCTGAAATGTACGATGTCTGGTACTAAAAGAAGGCTAGTGAAATTGCAATACATTGGTGTAAATGAAAAACTAGTTTCACAAACAGCAATCGTCTTTTAACATTTCATGTAAGATAGTTACAAACTCACAAGATAATTCACCCTTTACATTGAATATAATGGTACAGGGCGTGGCAATGACTTTAAATGAGCAGTTGCCGTGGGATGGATCAAACCAGATCATTAAAAAACTTATTGCATCTGTAAAACTTAGCTTTTTGCATTAGCGTGCTCACACTCAATGCTGCTTCCTCTTCCCCTTGCTCTCGGACACCGCACCACCAAATGATTGGGTGTAGCTTTATAAATATTTGTTTCATTTTGTCAGAATTGTGTTGGAGTTTATGTGCTTCTAAGTCATTGCCTCGAGCTGTAGATTTTGTTACAGTTGAACAGTCCAGTTCATTTGAGTAGCCTAATTTACTTTAACAGTCCACCCTGAAAAAAATATCACACATGCTAAAAAGAGTTTAATCACTTTCGCTTTCCCTTTCCTTAGGCTTAGTCCCTACTTTTTAATAGTTTTAATTAGTTATAAAACAAATATTTTTATACATTTGTAATATCATCTAAAATTATAAAACTTTCACGTAATACATTTCAGGTGCTAGGCTGTGGCACTGAATAAATGAAGACAGATGACTTGCAGAGGATAATAACAAATGTGCATCCTGGCTTTATTTATAATGTAACCTACATTGAGCGCACGTGGTTGTGATGTGCAAATGTTAGAGCGGAAAAAGTGTGAAAAAACAGATTTGTGCAAATTACAGGGGTCAACCCACTGAACTCTGAAAATACGGAAATCCGTATTTATACGGAAGAATCACATCCCTATACGAGAGTCCCCATCACTATACTGTGGCGTTAGGACCCACACAGACCACAGGATGAGCTCCCATTGCTGGCCTCTCTAACATCTCTTCCAGCAGCAACCTAGTTTTCTCATGTGGTCTCATCCTGGTAATAATCAGGCTCAAACCTGCTTAGCTTCACTGGTGACCATATGAGAGCTGCAGTGAGCTAGCTGCCAGCAAACAACAAGTTTACTGATGTGCTATACTCACATGAGTGTGTTGGGTTTACAGTGTTTATCCTGCAGTAGAGCAGAGAGTTGATTCACTCGTGTGTCTCCTAGTTCATGACCACTCAGATTCAGTTCTTTCAGGAGTAACGGGTTTTCATCCACAATTCCAGTCACAAACTGACAGCCTTCATCAGCAGCAGGACTCAAAAACCTGAAGAAGAGAAGATCAAGCAGGAGTCAGTTTTCAACTACTGTCACTGTTTACTGCATTACAAAACATGCTGAAACGATAAGATATATTTATAACACTTTTACAAAAACTAAAACAAAAAAAATCTAAATGTCCAAGTTAACCGGAGTAGAAATATAAATTTAGATAATCTAGATTCAAATTAGCAATAATCAACATATAACTGAAAAATTATATTCTTTGTTTTTTAATTATTTCATTTCATTAACAGCCCAGCTATGAGGGACATTTAACCTTTGTCTTTCTGAATACTGGCTGAGCCAAAGTGATGCAAATGCTACGGGCAGACTTTTAACAACTCTGCCTTTGTCTTCGGGTGATACTTTCAGGCCAAAGAAACCCTTTTGTTGATTAACTCATATGGTCACTAGATGGGCAGGTTTCTAACACATATATGCCAGTTATCTTGCTGACTCCAATACTTAATTTGCATGCTTTGTTTAGCCATCTCCCCTCCTCCTAAAAAGACATTATAGACAGGACTTTGTCTCAATTCATACTTGTGATAAAACTCGCACACTGCACACCTCCAATAGGCTCCTGCAGACACATGGACTTCTTGAAGACGCTGTATGACTGCAGATTAACCAACACGTCTCAGTTAAGGAATTCTGCTTGTTTCAAGCCTCCTGGTTCTCTCTTCATTCATAATTTATTTTTTTCCAACACCTGCAGGATGAAACTGACCTCCTAAAGTGTTCCTTGTTTACATTAACTTACCATTTCAATTGAAAGGGTGTATTTAAAATTACTAACTATACATCATTTAAAAATATCTAACTAAAATATCAGAAATAATCTACTACTTACAATTTTGTTTGTGCTTTATTATTTTTATATACAATTATAACTTTCTAAAACAGATTATTATTACCATAAAGTAATACCTTTAAATCAAATCAAATCAAAATCAAATCACTTTTATTGTCACATCATCATCAGCACGTGTGCTATGATGAGTGAAAAGCTTAGGTGCTGGCTCCAGACAGTGCAAAACACAGACAGTGTAAATACAACGACAGTGCAAAATACAGACAGTGCAATATACAGACAGTGCAAAAATACAGACAGTGCAATATACAGACAGTGCAAAAATACAGACAGTGCAGGATACAGACAGTGCAGGATACAGACAGTGCAGTATACAACAACATACTCACAAAAAAACAAGACAATGTAAAATTGGCAATGTCGACAGCGATACGTAGGCAGTATTGTTTTAGGTATGGATTTGTTAAAGTGCAGTGCATGCTACATCTTGACGGTGTGCAGTGCGGGGTATGGAAGAGTTTGTGTGGGGTGTGTTAAGTGTTCATCAGCCTGATAGTCTGAGGGAAGAAACTTTCCTTCAGTCGGCTGGTGCGTGACCGGATGCTGCGGAACCTTCTGCCTGAGGGTAGCAGAGAGAAAAGTCTATGGCTTGGGTGGCTGGAGTCGCTGATGATTCTCTTGGCTTTCCTCATGCACCTCCTGGTATAGATGTCCTGGAGGGAGGGAAGCTCACCTCCTACTACACGTCCAGCAGTTCGCACAATCCTTTGTAGACCTTTGCGATTGCTGCTGGTGCTGTTTCCGTACCAGGTGGTGATGCAGCCAGTGAGGATGCTCTCCACAGTGCAGGTGTAGAACGAGCGGAGGATGTGGGGGCTCATTCCAAACCTCCTGAGACGCCTGAGGAAGAAGAGACGTTGTTGTGCCTTCCTCAGCACTGCGTCTGTGTGGGCAGTCCATGTCAGATCCTCAGCGATGTGCACTCCAAGAAACTTGAAAGTGCTGACTCTCTCCACTGGTGTCCCGTTGATGGTGATGGGAGTGTGTTCTCTCTTCTCTCTCCTGAAATCCACCACCAGCTCCTTGGTTTTGCTGATGTTGAGTGAGAGGTGGTTTTCCTGACACCACTGCGTGAGAGCGTGCACCTCCTCTCTGTAGGCCGTCTCATCATTATCGGTGATTAGGCCCACCACCGTTGTGTCATCAGCAAATTTAACGATGACATTGGAGCTGTGTTTGGATGTACAGTCATGTGTGTACAGGGAGTACAGGAGTGGGCTGAGAACACAGCCCTGTGGAGCACCAGTGTTGAGGATCAGTGTGGATGAGGTGATGTTGTTCATTCTGACCACCTGGCGTCTGCTTGACAGGAAGTCCAGGATCCAGTTGCACAGAGAGCTGTGTAGGCCCAGAGCCTGGAGCTTCACCACCAGCTTGGCAGGCACTATGGTGTTGAATGCTGAGCTGTAGTCCACAAACAGCATTCTCACATATGTGTTTTTGTTTTCCAGGTGAGACAGAGCAGTGTGCAAGGTGAAAGCAATAGCATCATCTGTGGAGCGGTTGTTTCTGTATGCAAATTGCAGAGGGTCAGTGTTAGCGGGCAGTACAGAGCAGATGTGGTTTTTAATCAGCTTCTCAAAGCACTTGCTGAAGATGGGTGTCAGTGCAACCGGACGCCAGTCATTCAAGCATGTGGTTTTAGCTGATTTCGGTATTGGCACAATAGTAGCTGTCTTAAAGCATGTAGGAACCACAGACCGAGAGAGCGAGAGGTTAAAGATGTCCGTGAAAACCCCCGCTAGCTGGTGTGCGCATGCTTTAAGTACACGTCCAGGGATGCCATCTGGGCCCGTAGCTTTTCGGATGTTCACGCGACGGAAAGATCTCGTTACATCCGCTACAGAAACGGAGAGTGTGCTGGCGGTTTCTGTGTCGGCCGCGGGAGCGCGCTGCGTGTGTGCGCTGTCCTGGGCTTCAGAGCGGGCGCGTTGTGTATGTGCGCTGTCCTGGGCTTCAGAGCGGGCGCGCTGTGTATGTGCGCTGTCCTGGGCTTCAAAGCGGGCGTAGAACGAGTTGAGTTCGTCCGGGAGAGACGCAGCAATGTTCACAGTGGCGGATTTATTACTTTTAAAGTCCGTGATGTAATTAAGTCCCTGCCACATGCTCCTTGCATTATCGGTGTTAAATTGATCCTCTACCTTGTCTTTGTATTGACGTTTTGCTGCTTTGATCGTTTTCCTGAGGTTGTAGTTTGCTTGTTTTAGTTCCTCAGCATTTCTGGATTTATAGGCGGAAGTTCGCACTGATAGGGCTGTTCGAACTTCGCGATTGATCCATGGTTTTTGGTTAGGGTAGATACGGACAGTTTTTGTTGGGACTACGTCTTCTATGCACTTTCTGATGAAGCACGTAACTGTATCTGAGTACACTTCGATGTCGTCATCAGAAGCTGCCCGGAACATCTCCCAGTCAACGTCATCAAAACAGTCTTGAAGTATGGAATCCGATTGGTCTGACCAGCTCTGAAACGTCCTGAGGGTGGGAGGTTCCCGTTTCAGTTTCTGCCTGTAAGCAGGCAAGAGCAGAACAGAAGAGTGATCTGATTTGCCAAATGGTGGGCGGGGGAGGGATTTGTAAGCATCCCGGAACGGAGAGTAGCAATGGTCCAAAATACGATCCCCACGCGTGTTTGTGGTGATATGTTGAAAGTATTTTGGAGCGATTTTCCTGAGATTGGCGTTGTTAAAGTCCCCTGTAACAATAAACGCTGCCTCCGGGTGTGCGGTTTCCTGCTCGTTTATGCTCCCATACAGTTCCCTGAGCGCCTGCTCTGTGTTGGCTTGAGGGGGGATGTAAACAGCCGTAATAATCACCGATGTGAATTCCCTTGGTAGCCAGTATGGTCGACACCGAAGCATAAGGTATTCCAGATCAGGAGAACAAAATGATCTAACTGAGTGTATGTTTCTCTCATCACACCATAAGTTGTTAATAAAGAAACAAACACCTCCTCCTTTGCTTTTCCCTGTGAGTTCCTTCGTTCTATCCGCGCGGTGCACGGAGAACCCCGAAAGTTCAGCAGCTGTGTCTGGTACCTCCGCAGATAGCCAGGTTTCTGTAAGACAGATAATGCAGCAGTTTCTTGTTTTCCGTTGGAAGGAAATGCGCGCCCGTAGCTCACAAAGTTTGTTGTCCAGTGACTGAACGTTAGCCAGCAGAATGGTGGGGAGGGGAGGTCGAAGTCCACGGCGTCGTAGTCTGACCAGAACGCCGGCTCTTTTCCCTCTTTTTCGGCTTCGTTTACGGCGCCGTGTCGGTTGTGTGGTCCAGACAAAGGGCTCTGTTGTTGTGTTTGTAAACAGAGCGTCGTTGAGGAACTCAAAGTCCGGTCTTCGGTGTGCGACGAGGGAGCCAATTTCCCGAAGTGTGTGTTTGTCGTAGGCAATAAGAGTGTGTACATCCAGCACGAAAAACAACAAAAATACAAGAAAAACATACAAAACGCAACGAAGTTTGCTGGGAGCTCGCAACACGGCAGCCATGCTCGGCGCCATCTTTCTGATCAAGATGACTTTGTTTAATTATTGAATGATATTGGTTGGGTACCGAATCCCAGTGCCATTATGGCACCTGTACGTTTGTAACCGATATGTACCGGACAAAATCAGCATTTGAATTTCAGTGCCTAACTTTGATGCTACTGGTGCTGCGACAAGGACGTAAAAAGCTTCAAGGGCACACATAGGAACAAACTGTGTCATATCATCTCTAAATAATTTATTTCAAAACAACTTTGAGGAATATGGACACCGACGGCGAGGTTAAGCATTTAATCTTGTTGTTTAGTAGCGTTTTGAAGGCAACGCGTGCAGTACGGAGCATCCGATGAGTGACTACCTTCAGAATTAACATGCTTCATCGCTTTCCATCAAATTTGCTTAAACTAAGTGTTTTAAAGTATGGCTGTATTTTTCAAGCATGGGATTTTTGTCCATATAAAACAGTAAGATAGTATGATAACCCGTAAAGTATTTTTTTTATTGAAAACTCACAATGAAAATAGCCTAAGCTAAAACGTGCCATTTGCTACTCACAAAAAAAAAAAAAAAATTAGCTGCATAGACATGGCACGAGCATAAACGGCATTATCATGATGGACTCATTCAGTAGTGAACTTGTAGTGATTTCGCAAAAAAAAGCTCCTTCTGTCCACCTTTTTTTGCTGCCGCCATCCTCACTTGTACGTCACATCTCACACACTTCTTGCACAGTAAATTCCCCTGTGCAGTTTTGGCCATTTTAAATCTGAAGGCAGCCACAGCCTCTCACATGACAGTAGGGAAAGGCACAGCCAATCACAATGTTCATATGTGTGCAACTAAAGACGAGATTTAACCCTTTCTGCATGTCTAGGTTTTTAGGTTCTTTTTGCTCAGTTAAAACACGTCACCTGAGAACAAGTAATAGATTCAAAAGAGTGAAGAGTTGTTAGATAGAGACTAGATGAATTAAATATCATGTTTAACAACTATAGTGTGATGAAATTCAGCAGTAGATCCTTAATGAACTGTTTGGCATGAGCTGCTCTCACCTGGGGAGGTGTGCTCAAAGCACCCGCTGACTGCCTGGGGCTCAGAGGTTCGCATACGCTGCAGCGCATGACAGAGTGTGTGTGGTCACGTGATGTGATTTTCAGCGGTGTAGTATGGACAAGAAGCTTTTCAAAAACGCTAGATGAAACACCAGCGTGGATGTGGATCGTTTTCACTCTAAAACGCCATTTTAAAACTAAAACAACAGTGTAAATGGGGCCTAAATAATTCACTTTCATGTTTCTATTCCTCATGTCTCACCTCAGTGTCTTCAGTGTACAGTGTGGATCCTTTTGTAAATCATCGAGCTCCTTCACTCCTGATTGTCCAGGATCATTTCCTCTGAGATCCAGCTCTATCAGGTGTGAAGGGTTTGACCTCAGAGCTGAAGCCAGAGCTTTATAACCTTCTTCATTGATACTGCAGTCTGAAAGACTAGAGGAAATCAAACTTAGAAATAAATAGAACATTGTGGTTCATGTTAATACACAAAACTCTGATTCACTAACAATTAATGCTTTTTCAGATAAAGTTTAGGCACATACAGTATGTTAATTTGTATGTTTATTAACAGCACAATGCTTCAGTCTAAATGTATAAAATAAATGAATATTTAACATCTAGATCAGGGGTTCCCAAACTTTTCAGCATGTGACCCCCAAAATAACTATGCCAGTGACTTCCAACCCCCAATATCCTCTCAGGTGATTAATACTATATAATCCTTGCACACAATGGCTGACAACATACCAATAGGCCCAAGGCTATTCAATATTTAATTTTGAAGAACGCCTCTCAGAAGCCACCCTCCATGTTTAGCTATGGACTGTATTTATTTTTAATGTACGTGAGCGCCCTAAAGGTGTCCGAAAGTTTAACCTAATGCCATAAAATCAATGTGCTGTCTTTAATCTTGTATAATCACCCCAGAGGTGGCAAAAAATTGTAAGACTGATGGCTTTTTATTGCATGTTGTTTTTTGAATATAACTATTAACTACTGTTTTATTCTCCTGTAAGTTATGGATAAAATATGGTAATTCTAATAGTTTAACGGAATTAATTTGATTTTTGGAAATCACCAAGCAACCCCCTGTCACTGTCCCCAATTGCCATTTTTTTTTTTTTGCAATTTTATTCTTTAACACAAAACATAAAACATATCTGAAAATGACAAAAAAAATGTAGTTATTTGTTTTGCAAATAAAATCTCTTCACAAAAGCAAAGATCCAGAGATGTTGAATGTATTAGTCATCAGCTCACCTGAGTTTCTCCAGTTTACTGTCCTTCAGTCCATCAGAGAGCAGCTTCACTCCTGAATCCTGCAGATTATTATTGCTCAGGTCAAGATCCTTCAGACTGCTGGAGTCTGATCTGAGAACTGAAGCAAGAGCTGAACAGCTTTCCTCTGTTAGATCACACTTACTAAGCCTGAAAATAAACACCAACACTGAAGAGTCACATTTTAATCATAATAAAGTTGAGGCTCAGAACAGTGATATAACATAACATTAACCATTTGTTTTTATACTATTGGCTATTCAAGTCAAACATTGTGATTATGGTAGTACTGAAATGACTAAAATATTACTAATAAATGTGTAATTATTGACAATGAATTAAACTTCATGTAAGACAATATAATGAGAACAAAAATGTTAAATGATGTATTATTACAAGGTACAATCTTTCTGATTAAATTTTTTTTTTTGCATATGGCCCACATTCTGTAACATATAAGATGCTGTATTCATCTGCTAATGTCTTAACCTGTAATTTTTGTATTGTATATTTTTGTATTTGTATATTTTAAAAACATCACAACTAGAGTTTTGCTTTAGCTGTTATCTGCACCCCTTCTTTTTTGAAGGACATCCTGGGAGATTTAATGACCACAGAGAGTCAGGACCTTGGTTTAATGTCTCATCCGAAGAAGGGTGCTCACTCCCAGTATAGAGTCCCCATCAGATGCATTAGAACTCACTCTCTAACACCACTTCTAGCAACCTAGTTTTCTCATGTGGTCTCCAATCCAGGTAATAATCAGGCACAACCAGGGGTATTGCTAGACATAAAGCTCTACTGGGCAGAGGCCCCTCTCAATGACCCGCCACACCCCACACCCACCGTTTTGTACTCTCATGTAAATAACTAATCTGAATAAGATAAATTAAAATATTGTTACTATATAATTATTATTCTAAATAAATAACAGAAACAACAATCCTGAAATGTAACAGAAAATCAATGTAAAGACACAACTAGATATGCTTAGATCTTCTAAGAATTCTTTTGCATCAATATTAATTTCATACAACAATTCTAGAAAACACAACAAATATACGTTTCATATAATTATCTGCTGAAACCCGAATCTGATGGCCGAGAATTAATTTTATTAAGTCTTACCTCCCTTACTCATCATCTCTCCTTTCTGCTTCACACAACAAAAACTTTTTTTTTTCATGAGCCATATGCTTAGTCATCATATTATTTAAACTTTAGTTTTGTCAACTTGTCGTGTCGGCACTTCTGCATGAAAGGCTGTTACACCGGTTTCTCAATGCATGAGCGGTGCATCAGCAGCGCACTTTTTGTTCTGCATGCATGTTAACAACCGGGATTTAGCAGGAAAAGTGCGTCAGCGTCAAGCTGGAGCACCACATGAGGTGCGTGGGTATGGTTTTCTGCGTGCATGAGTCAGTTTGTTTTGGCCTACATATAAAGTAAATAGTGATTCAAAGCTTTTACTGGGATACTATTTACTGTAGGTTTACTGTAAATGGGGTCTAGTGACGCCCTGGTCACAACCCTGCTTAGCTTCAGTGGCGACTGTAAAGCATAATAAGCGGAACGTTTATTTAGTAAGCACACTTTATTCCGCTCCTTCTGTTTACCCAGAGAGCATCATTCCACATACAACACATAAACCAAAAGCGTACTCAGTCCTTAACTTAGTGCTTTCAATAGCACCATAATCCTTCAATAAGTACTTTCAATAACATTAGGGCTGATGCCCCCTTTTTTGTAAGACAGTCAGGAAGTTGAGTTTTTGTGTCTGACCAGAGTACCTTCTTGATCCTTTTACTCTGTATGAGCTCCTTTATGCTGCTTATTTCCAGTCGAAGACGTTTTTCAGAGACCTGTTTTGTTGACTTAAGGGCATCAAACAGAGAGTGATTGTCTGTCACACAGATCAACTGAGGTGTATTCAGCTCAGCATTTCCAGTGGTAAGTTTAGAAAAGAGGGTAGTGAGAAAAATGGCATTATCTATTCCATCTGATAGTGCCAGAGTTTCCCCCGCCAGAGTACTTCTCACTACACGTCTAATTTTCTTAGATTGCCAACAGAGAGGAGAAAACTTTCCTTCTCCCATGAGACCGATCAGTGTACCCCTTTGTGTGCCACCATCAGGGAGATTCCCAAGGAAGCATCAGTAAAAACAACAAAGTTCAGAGCATCACTGTTTCCCAAATGTTGAAACTTGAGGCTCACCTTTTCAGATTTAAGCTTTCTAATGACCTTGTTTGTCTCGTGAATAAACTGGACTGTAGCATACTTTATATTTGATGCTAAACTGCTTACATCAAACAATGTCTGGTCTGGTTTGTTTCGCAACCCACAGTATTTGTCCTATTTTTTACCTAAGCTGCTCTTTTTTATTCTCATTAAGGGAGGCGTCCCTCTGCACAGCAAGTGCTGCTTGCAGCTGAATGGGATGTAGGTTTTTAATGTAACTATATTGATGTACATGAACTACACCATTAATTGTAACAAAGTCCATTCCTACATAGCAATTGTTCATGTTCCTCACGTCCAACACGTAATGCAGACTTTAGTATAGGTATCACATTAGTTGAGAAGTTTTGTGAGCCTGCCCAAAGAAAAATTATCAACATAACATGCGAGTACTCCAGTAACCTTAAACTGCTCATCCAACCAGTAGAATACTACTGGATCTACTTTAGACATTTTACTGCCTGTACTCAACATGATTTCTTTCACTCTGTTTTACCAATACAATGATGCGTCTGCAAGGCCATAAACACTCTTGTTTAGTTTCCACAAAACATTTTCCTTTCCTACTTCAAGAGGGGGCCGGACATAGATTTCTCTGGACAGCTGCATACCCTTGCAAGCAGATTTGATGTCCATAGAATGGACTTGCCCCTTGTTTTGACAGATTACCGCTAATAATAGCCTAAAAGAGTCAAAAGCACAGGTTGGAGAGTCTTTCTGCAACTCATGAATGTTAAGCTCTTCAAAACCTCTGGCTACTAGTCTAGCTTTAGGCACAATACCGTTCTGAGTTTCTTTAAGACTACAGACCCATCTGGTAGATACACACTTTTGACCTGCATCTTCAACTTCCTCAAAAACATTGTTTTTGTACCAGTTGACTATTTCATCCTTTTTAGCAGCATCAACTGAAATGTCTTTTGTAATAAGCACATCAGTTCTTTCAATGTGAAGCTTGTCAACACATGATGTATACACTGACTCCTTTTGCCCATCACTCCCATGTTTAATATGTTGCAGATTAAACCAGTTTTTATATTTTCCAGAGGCTTTTTATAATTTCCAGAGGCTTTAGGTGTCCACTTTGCAACATTTCGTTCCGTTTTCCTTTTCTTTGTGGTCTTTGTTCTGTCATTTCTTTGTGCCATCATTTAACCATCCTCTGCTACCATGTCAAGTTGAATAAACACAACGTTTATTTAGTAAGCACACTTTATTCCGCTCCTTCGCTCCTCTTTACCCAGAGAGCAACATTCCACATACAACACATCCCTGCTGAAAAATCCAGCTTAAACCAGCCTAAGATGGTTGGCTGGTTTTAGCTGGTCAACCAGCCTGGTTTTAGAGGGGTTTTGGCCATTTCCAGGCTGGTTTCCAGCCATTACCAGCCTGGTCTTAGCTGGTCAGGCTGGAAAATGACCAGCTTAAACCAGCTAAAACCAGCTTGACCAGCCTGGTTTAAGCTGGACATAGCTGGTTTTGGCTGGTCAAGCTGGTTTTAGCTGGTCAACTCCCAGCCTGACCAGCTAAGACCAGGCTGGAATTGGCTGGAAACCAGCCTGGAAATGGCCAAAACCCCTCTAAAACCAGGCTGGTCGACCAGCTAAAACCAGCCAACCAGCTTAGGCTGGTTTAAGCTGGATTTTTCAGCAGGGATAAACCACGCCCCCGTGCTAACCTCATTTGTAACCCGGAAAACCTTCTTACAGGTGAACAAAAGCAGAGAGAAAATAACATGTTAACAGTGACATGTTAACATGTTAAATGTGAGAGCTGCAGAAAGCTAGCTGCCGGCAAACAAGTTTAGTGATGTAAGATACTCACATGAGTGTGTTGAGTGTACAGTGTTTATCCTGCAGTAGAGCAGAGAGTTGATTCACTCGTGTGTCTCCTAGTTCACGGTCACTCAGATTCAGTTCTTTCAGGAGTAACGGGTTTTTACCCACAATTCCAGTCAAAAACTGACAGAATTCATCAGCAGCAGGACTCAAAAACCTGAAGAAGAGATCAAGCAGGAGTCAGTTCAACTACTGTCACTGTTTACTGCAGTACAAAACATGCTGAGAAGGCAAGATTTACCTATTCATAACACTTTTACAAAAACTAAAACAAAACAATTAAATGTCCAAGTTAACCTGCAGGATGAAACTGACCTCCTAAAACTTATTGTTTACATTAATTTACTGTTTTAAAAGAGTGTAAATAAATGGTTGTAAACCACTTCTACATCATTTAAAATATAGACCTCAAATTTCTGAAGTAATCTACTACTTACCATTTTGTTTGTGATTTATTATTTGTATATACAGTTTTAGCCCTATAAAACATGATAGATTGTCAATACCACACAAGACTTGATGCCTTTATTAGGATGATTTTGTGTAACTATTGAATGAACTTTTTTTAACACCATGATTACTTTTTTGTTATCATTTCTAATGGCTAAAGAAACAGGCTGGCATCTATTCTCTTTCCCTTTAGATGCTGAAAAGATGAAAATAATATTATTTGGCATTTTGCAATAGCAAGAGCGTTTAAGACATGATCGTACAAATATTTTTAGATTCATCAATTTTCATACAAACATTTCTAAGAGCTTCACAAATTTTCTTTAAGACAGCATACAATTCTGGCATGATGGTAACACATTGCCACATATTTTTCACAAATAATAAACTGTGCTTGCAGACTAATAGGCAAAAAAGGAGTTGCTCTCAGTTCTGAAAAACTCTGAAGGACCAAACTGTCCAGAGATGGGAAAAGTCCAAGCTCTCTACAAAAGTGAAATTAAAGCCTCACAATCATAGACTGTAAAAGATATGGACATAGTATCCGTGACGTCACCCATAAGTTTCTGAACACTGCAAAAGAAGCTACAAGTAGGCGCAGTCAACCGTCGCCATTTTGTCTGCACGTCATGGCACCAATCCTGGGATACCAAACAAGGGCAAAGAGGCGGAGAGTGAGCGGAGCTACAGACGCATACTGGATTCTGAGCATTTTGCTTAGACCTGGCTTAAAACAGACTTTTTACTTTGGGAGAACGTTTAATACTTCATTACCTGTGACTTGTTTGTGTTCTGACCACATGTGCTTGGTTTTACACTTTATCAATAAAGTGTTTAGACTTTTAAAAACACTGTTGTAATACATTGAGCCACTAAACATTGTTCTTATGGCGTTTTTCTACAGGAGGAAAACGCGAATTACTATCAAATACTTCAAATAGAGTCTGTGTTAGTAAATGCAGGACTATAGACGAACTCCAGCATAACACTGTATGACAACGCTTCAGATGACTGCTCTATAGCCTACAGCTAATCAATCTGTCAGATTCTGGAGTGCATTACAGGTCTAAAGAACATTATAAATGATAAATTATCTTAAATGAAACAAATACATTTACAGAGATTGTATACAAGTATATAATTTCACTCACCTGGGAAATGGAGGCAACTTGAATGGTTTGTGAGCACAATTAAGTCCACACATCATGCCATATCATCTGATAATTGCAGGAAATAATTCCAAAAGGCAAATGACTGTGTAAAGAAACATTAACCAAAACAAAAATACGATGCATATGCCGAGCTCAGCGGCTAATTAGCCAGAATCAGCTGAGGTGACGAGACGGCGAGCAGCTAGAGCTAGCTGTCACTCAAGTGGCCACGCCCTTAATTATGCAGACTTAATATAACCTAATAAAAACGAAACGGATGAGTTATAAAAAAATTCACCCCCCTCAGAGTTGTCATGAAGGGTAATCATGGCTATATGCACCAAAGCCATCTTTTGTACCAGGCTGTAAACATGTTTTTATCAGCTGTAAAAATGGCCAATTTACCAATGCAGAAAGAAAGCACTTGGACTTCCTGGAGCCAGCCACCCAAGGTGAGTTGATGAATTGCAGTTTTAGTTACTTCCGTATTGGCTTCCCGAGGGACAGCGGGAGGTTGCCGCTTGCTCACAATGTGTTTCTGGCTTTAAACTAAACATGTTCAGAAATGTTTGCTTTCTGAAGCTGCATGTTTGTAAAGATCTGAAGCCTCTCAGACCTGAGGTCTGTTCTTCGTACATGGATTACTCAGTTAGCTGGATTTAATTATTGACGATTTGACATGATCCAAGATCGTTTCGTTCTTCAAAACTGATCAGAGAGTTATCATAGCAACAGTTCTGGTAGCTCCCACCTGCTTGGAGGCACCAGCTCATTTCAACAGGATTAGATCGGATCATTTCAAGCAAAGCTGGTACTGAAAGTATGTACCGAATGCTGATATTTTCTTACAGTAGTAACCTGTAAGTTATATACACTGGGAAAAAAATTGTAAAATAGTTGTAAAAAATTAAATAACTGTGTCCTGTGATTGGGATCTTATTTTCAGTTTTTAAGTGCAGTAAATTATTGTAGCGGTCCTTTTTTCCTTATTACAAGTTGTTTCTCTCTTGTCATGCATCACAACAATGATCAATATACAGGTTATTTAGTGCAGTAACACCTCTTTAAGTGTGCAAGGTCTGAGTTTTTCAGTTTAAAAAGAAATCAGGTTTAAATGACAAGAGTTTCTGTGGGTACAAAAGTAATACTTATTCATGTCCCACTGCTAATAGCCATACCTTATTTTTCATTTTCTTATTTTTCACATTAGAGTTTGCAGTGTTATGATTAATATGTTTTTATAAAATTAATGCATATTAACAATATTAATAAAAAAATAATCAGAAATTGTAGAAAATTGCAACATTTTGCATTCTATGATTGCTTTTAAAACATTTGATGGAACTGAAATTTAAAATAAAAAAGCAGTTTAATATTTTTTGCAAAATAAAGGACAAAATATGTTTGCAGTTAACATTAATAAGGTCATAGTCAGATATATGTCCCTGTTGATGGGGTCAAAAGTAACAATGTGCAATTTATGTTTAAAGTGAAATTATTTTGTTAAAATAAGTGTCGGTGAGCAGATCGTTGCATTGCTCATCATGATTTCGAAGATCTGTCCCTCACAACCAACACAGCAGATCAGTTCACCCAGACATTTTAATCTGATTTGTGAACTTGTTTGAAGAACAAAATTATCCAGAGATAATTTGTCAAGATTAAAAAAATCCAGGATCTGCCAAATCATCTTAGATAATTTAAATTACGAAGAACGAACCCTTGCTGTAGTCACACATTTACAGTAAATCTGAGCGGATGAAAATTTAATTGCAGTGTGTTCAGAAACATTTAGACTATTCGACTAATAGGCTTTCTGGAGTATCGACAATAACACCATTTTGCACTTTTATTACCAGTACTATTATTCAAAGTGCTATTTGTTTATATTTTGTACTGAATATTGTACCACAATTAAACTCTACTGACATTTTTGGTTCAACCCTTTAAGGTGACATGCTGACTGACTGACTGACAGGTGCGTGATGTGTGAGGCCAGCAAACTCGATGTAGCTTTCAGTTAAGATGAACACAGTTTCCATAAGTATACTTTATTGATAAAGGTCAATGGCTTTGCATACAATGACTTTATCTTGCTGGAGTTTATAGTCATTCCAACTTTACTTCAGGATGCATTAATGTCGCAAAACGCACAAAACGCACTTCAGCAGCATTTATTTGAGAGCGTACAAGAAGATCTGCACTTGAGCGTGTAAATTTAAGGGCGTGCAAAAAGTTGTGCACGAACAGAGGAAATCGGCGCGGAAGCAAAGAGATTCGCACCCTCATATTACATGAATGCGATCTCGGCTATAAGTAGTTGGCAGATCTGTGTAGAAAAGGCCTGCCGCCACAGCTGGAAAAAATCCTAGAGGAAACACTGTCATGCTTATATTAATCATGTCTCACCTCAGTGTCTTCAGTGTACAGTGTGGATCCTGCAGTAAATCAGTGAGCTCCTTCACTCCTGATTGTCCAGGATCATTTCCTCTGAGATCCAGCTCTATCAGGTGTGAAGGGTTTGATCTCAGAGCTGAAGCCAGAGCTTTATAACCTTCTTCACTGATACTGCAGTCTGAAAGACTAGAGGAAATAAAGCTTAAAACTAAATATAGCATTGTTGCTCATGTTAATAAACAAAACTCTGATTCACTAAAATAAAAACATTTTCAGATAAAGTTTATATAAAGTTGACTGCATAATACTGCAGCCTATAAGTCTGAAACAGAAATTATTATTTAACATCTAGATGAATATTCTATTTTTCAAGAAATACCCTGAACAACATTAAACATTAGGAAAGCTTTACTCCAGAAATGAAGAGCTGCTTTGCAAAAACAGATAACCACAGTATTTTATAGAAATCAAGTTTTTTGCTTTTTTTTTTTTCATTAAAACACAATATAAAAAAATCTGAAAAAATATAAAAAAAAAATATTTATTTGTTTTGCAAACAAATTGTTCATGTGCAGACAAGCAAAGATCCAGAAACGTTTAATGTATTAGTCATCAGCTCACCTGAGTTTTTCCAGTTTACTGTCCTTCAGTCCATCAGAGAGCAGCTTCACTCCTGAATCCTGCAGATTATTATTGCTCAGGTCAAGATCATTTAGACTGCTGGAGTCTGATCTGAGAACTGAAGCCAGAGCTGAACAGCTTTTGTCTGTTAAATCACAATTATTCAGCCTACAAGTGAAAAATAAAATTCAAGAATTAATAGACTGAATAATATCTTTCAATAAAATACCTTTGCTAAATACATGTTTGTTACACTGATATTTCCTTTAAACACTCTTCAAGAAAATCATATTCTCTACAAAGATGATTCATTAGACAGTTTAAAGAGCATCAGAGCTGAGATTATCAAAAACAAAACATGCAGGTTGGGGACTTGGTCCTACATCAGTTACTGATACTGAAATACTTTTCATGTTTGTTGGTTTTTATTAGAATTTTCATTAAATGCAGATATTAACACTAAATTGCTTTATTTTCAATAAAAAGTTGTTTCACTTCAAATAATTATGGATATTTATATGCATATTTCAGAAAGAAAAAGTACTGTTTTACTAAAACTTACAGAGCTCTTCTGGAGGTTTTGATGACTGCTGATAGTCTGATGAGACACTCGTCTGATTTCTTGAATTTCTGAAGGTCAAACTCCTCCATCTCCTCCTCTGATGTCAATAACACAAAGGCCACGGCAGACCACTGGGCAGGTGAAAGATCAGCAGATGAGAGACTTCCTTTGCTAAGGTGAGTCTGAATCTCTTTCACCAGAGTTTGGTCGTTCAATTCATTTAGACAGTAGAACAGATTGATGGATCTCTCTGGAGAAAGATTTGCTTCAAACTTCTGCTTGATGTACTGAATTATTTCCTCTTTGCTTGGGTCATTGTGTTCTTGCTGCTGATCTACTGCTCTAATTAAGGACTGAAGTATTTTCCAAATGCTCCAGTTATTGTGGTCTCGCTGTAACAACAGACCTCGTAAAAGGTGTCGATTTGACTGGAGAGAGAGACCAAGAAGAAAGCGAAGGAAAAGATCCAGGTGTCCATTGTCACTCTCAAGTGCCTTGTCCACTGCAGTCTTTAGCAAATCAATCATAGACTCATTTCTGTATTTAGAGTCTTGATCAAACACACTTTTCTTGTTGATGTTCAGAATCAGATGTGCATAAAGGGCTGCAATAAACTCTTGAACGCTCAAGTGAACAAAGCAGTACATGGTACCAAGAACAATCCCTGTTTCCTCCTTAAAGATCTGGGTACACATGCCTGAGTAAACTGAGGCCTTATAGACGTCAATACCACAGGCTTCCAGGTCTGTGTCATAGAAGATCAGGTTGCTGTTTAGCAGCTGATGAAATGCCAGTTTCCCCAGTGAGAGGATGGCGTCTTTATCCCAGGACACATCTGGTGTGTTTTCCCCTTCATACTTTCGTCTGCTCTGCTGGATCTGAAAGCGTAGAAAGTGTGTGTAC